>RPOG01001037.1:0-192628 GCA_008086565.1 Thalassoma bifasciatum
AGCTTTAACAGCTACATGTTTGTAACAAACAGAAGGATAAAACCGTGTCCACAGACATGTTTGTGTCTTCTGGCTCAGATCGGGGTTTTCTGCTGACTCTTTGAGCTCCTGTGGGGCCGATCACTTCCTGAAACGACGTCCAGATGTGATGAAGAACAAACAGAGGTCGGCCTCCATCTGTTGCACGCTGGATCCGTCTCTCCGTTTCTTTGTTTTCTCTCCGACAGAATCTGTCTGCGAGCCAGATTTTAATTGTTGTGGAGGTAATCCGCTCGTCTGGATGCTCAGCTCTCACCTCGAGCAGATGGCCAGCTCAGAGGGGACGGTGGACACGCCGCAGACGGACGACCTTCACTGACAGGGACAGATTTTATTTTATTTCAAAAAGCTGAAGATGTTTTTGGTTTGTTATTTCAGGAGGGGAGAAAAGAAGGAATCAAAGGTTTGAGGGATCAGTCTGTGTTCATCCGGTGAGAAGATAAGATGATTAGATTTCTCTTCTATCAGAGCCATTTCTTAAAAGCTAAATCACAGAATCATTGCTCACTTTAAGAACTAGACTGAGGACATGTTTTTTCATTTTTCCCATTCTGCTATCTCCTTTGTTTTTCAGGGATTAGAGTTAATATGGACTTATAAAAGTCACACATTTTCATCAGTTTT
Source organism: Thalassoma bifasciatum (assembly GCA_008086565.1). Classification (NCBI taxonomy): domain Eukaryota; kingdom Metazoa; phylum Chordata; class Actinopteri; order Labriformes; family Labridae; genus Thalassoma; species Thalassoma bifasciatum. Next base: position 664 of record RPOG01001037.1, read on the forward strand.
TTTGATAGATTTGTTTCACAAAAATAACAGATCAGCAGATCAGTTCTTCCCTAATTCTTCTGCAGAAACACAACACTGGCACTGCTGTCCTCTCCACAGTGGTGTTCAAGATATTCTAAAGGCCAAAAGGAAAAATAAAAGGCACATAAAGCTCACTTTTTGGCTCCCAAGAGGTCACTTTAGTGCATGTTTTGGTAGCTGAGAGGGTACTTAAGGATGTGTTTTGGCTCCCAGGAAAGCAGTTTAATATGTTTTCACCAGGAAAAATGTATAATAGGTGTGGTTTGCCAACAAAGAGGGCACTTTAGAGCATGTGATGGTTCCAAAACAGGTGCTTGAGCGTGTTTTGGCTCTTGTGAACTCCTGAGAACTCATGTATATAATGGCCCAAATGAGGACACATCAGCCAATTTTGACCCCCAAGAGGGCACTTTAGCATATATTGTCTCATGAGAGGGCAACTGCAAACATGTTTGACTCTAAAGAGGACACGTTTGTACAGTTGTGCGCAAAAGTTTACACCCCCCAGCAGAATTTCTGATTTTTGGGCCTTTTCTCAGAAAATATGAATGAAAACACAAAATCCTTTCTATCACTCATGGTTAAAGGTTAGGTGAAGACATTTATTGAAAAAAAAATAGTTTACTCTTTATAAATCATAATGACAACAGAAACTTCAAAAATGACCGTTAAGAAGTTTACACAACTCTGGTAGTTTTGTCCTGATAAATGCACAAAAGTGAACACAAATGTGTTTGAATGTCTACTAAAGGTAACCATCCTCACCTGTGATCTATTTGCTTGTAATCAGTGTGTGTGTAAAAAAAAAAATGAACAGAGTCATTTTTGAAGTTTCTGTTGTCATTTTGATTTAAAAAGAATAAACACAGTTGTTTATTAATAAATGTCTTCACCCAACCTCTAAACATGAGTGACAGAAAGGTTTTTGTGTTATCATTCAAATTTTCAGAGAAAAAGGCCAAAAATCAGAAAATTCTGCTGGAGGGGGTGTAAAGTTTTAGGCACAACTGTATGTGTTTGGGTCCTCAGTCAGGCAGTCCGTCATGATTTAACCAGCCAAAGGGGCAAATATGGACATTAGAGTGTGTGTGAGCGAGTCTGCCCCCCAGGAGGATAGTTTATCATGTTTAACCAGCCAAAGAGGCAGATAAGTGTGGTTCACCAACTAGGAGTGCACTTGAGTGTGTGTTTTGGCTCCAAGAAGTGCACTTTAGTGTGTCTTTTTCAACAATTCAGCCTCTGTGTAAAACTGTATAAAAAGTCAGGAGCCAGCAGTGCAGCAGCTTGGATTATTTAGACCAGGATTAAAAGAGGAACGAACAAACACAGACTCAGCCTGGGTGAGGTCTTTGTGATTATCATAAACCATCTTGTCTCTCCATCCTTAACACGGTCGGTATATACTTTCGCGTTGCATGTTCAGCCAAAAATAGAAATTTCCTCCCTTATTCTTCGGCTTCTTTGTGTGTCGCCTTCATGATTTATTCCCTTGAAGCTCTTAAATCCTCGAGGGAGCCACATAAATAACTTACAGCTGTCTTCATCTGAGTTTCATTTAATTACATCAGCCTGGTTATTTATGGTTCCATTAAAATAGACTGACACACTCTAATTAAAGACGCCCCGCGCTGCTGGAGTTTGATTTTAAAGACTGTACGATGGAGGGTTTCTGGTGCCGCGCTCAAACGCTGTTAAAAACAGACTCTTGTATTTTATTGACACACCTGTGTTAGCGTGAGGGCAGCCCTGTCCTCACAGAGCAGTTTGAGTTCGGAGGCAGTGAGGTAGACTCCTAACATGCTTTCATCCCACTTCTTCACTGAAAAGATCGTGTAAAAGAAGAAGCAGCTGAACAGGAGGACAGGACACTGACAGAGCTCCAAGAAAAGAAGAAGAAGAAGAAGGAGAAGAAGAGAAGCCTGAGAGGAGACAGGAAGTACGGTTTGATGTTATTTTCTGTTCAGGCACTTCCTCCCTCTGAGTCCCCGAGGAGCAAAGACAGCTCTGTTTGCTCCATCAAAACTCCAGCTCCTCTCAGAGCGGGGGGTTGTTTTCCACCTTCTTTATGAGTCAAGATGAAAATGTGTTATGTTGTGTTTTATAGGATACACAGACACGAACACAGAGCCACAACAACAGCCTGAAATGTAAAGTAACAAAGTCATAAACTTCTTTCAGCCCTCTGGGTGAGAACGAGTAAAAATATCTTTACTTTATAAAATCATGCTGTCTTCAAGAACAGTACGACATGTAAAAAAAAAAGTCAATAATGATTCCCAACTCTGAAAATCAGATGCAGAACTCCTCTTAAAGGAGCCTAATCCTGATCCCATTAATATTAAATCAGTTGTAACAGGCTAACTCATGCTAATACAACATATAACCCTCTTTATTTATCATCCTCCTGCTGTTTTATCATTCAGTAAACTCTCTGCACCCTCATAATAACCTGACGTATAATTCTGTCTGCACAGCTGAACCCTGCGTCCCCGCTGTGTTCACACGGTGAGAAATAAAGCCGTGATTAAAGGCGGGATTTGAAGGTCACAGTCTGACCATGAAGCGGGCTGAATGAGACGCTGGAGGCCGCCGTGTGGAAAAATAAAAACCTGAGTGTGTTTTAGAGAGGCTGCAGGGAGCTCATTGTGTCTGATACTGTGTTAAAAGAGGACAGGCGTTGAAGTGAAGGACAGAAAACAGACGCCTCTGAACACAAGCTCCTCCCCTCAGGCGACGTATAGGTCCCCTGAAACACATTGATTACCAACTGAGGAGTGAACTGTCCTTGAAAATCATCCTCCTTTTAAGGTAACACCCTCTTCATCGATGGAGTCCATTTCTCTTTTTTAAGAAAATCTCTGGGATTTTCCTTTGAGGAGCAAATGATCTGTTTTTACTCCTTATTCATTCTTCTTCAGGTCAGTGTCACTATTTATTCAACAGTTTGGGTTTTATTTGTTATTCAAGGTCTGGGGAATAAAATGTTAAGAATGCATACTCTTTCTTTCCAAAATAAAAATTTCAACAGGAAGATACCTGAGTGAGTTTGAGGTGAGGTGAGCTCGTGTTGTTGGTTGGAGGCGATGGACTGCAGGCAAACACAAGACTTGACTTCAGGAGAGCATGCATTGATTTCTGTGTGAAATAACAAACAGCAGCTACTTAAAGATGTGCTTTTTTCTGTCAGTTACAGATAAATTCTTCATGATCTGTTTTAGTTATCGGAGCCAAAAGCAGAGACAGTTTGTTAAAGATGTTATAAAGTCAAGAAAGCAGCTTGTTGTAGGCAGAAAATCCCAAACACTGGCTGGTAAAGTGTGGCGGCCTTCCCAGTGGAATAAGACCTGCTGTTTTGTTTTGTTTCTGCTGTTTCTGGGTGAAGATTCATTGCACCTCAGAGAACCTTGTAAGTCTCTCAGGTGTATGTTAGCTCAGGAAATCAACCTCCAGCATTCAGCAAAAAAAAAAAATAAGCCTGAGAGCCAAATTCCACCACATCCGTGTCCAGTCTGTCTCTGCTTGTTCTGGCTCCAGAGCTGATATTTTTCAATTTGAGTCAGTGTGTTTACTTGTGTTGACGCTGCTCTGTTGCTATTTTTGCCAGATAATCAAGGACAGTGTAATGGTTTTGGGTCTGTGTAGCTGTGTTGAAGCTGTAGAGAGTGAAGGAAAACGACAGGCAGAGAATCACGACCACACAAATGCTAGGATTTCATGAACTGCTTATTATTTATTGATTTAACACACTACAACCTTACCAAGCCTGTTTATAGCTATTATAAATTCATAAATGAACAAAAAGTTGCAACCACTTTCTAATAATTGTTCATCTGAGGAGCAAAAGAGCAAAACAGGAGTCAATGTGTGGATTCACACAATTCGCTGCGACGCATCACTTTAGAAAAAGCAGAGTGAGTGAGACAGGAAGTTATACAAAACCACAGAAAAATGCCTTTTGACTTTCAAGTTAAAACAAACAGTGTCAAAAACAGACTGTCTGATCTTTTTGGTTCTCTTTTTACAATGTGTTGTCAAAAGTTCTTAGTAGACCTGTATCTCCCAGCCCTTTTATTCCAATTTTTGGTATCCCCCAAGATTTTACTCACTTTTCTGTCAGGGAAAGGAAAATTATTGCTTTTGACTTTGTTGTGGCCCACAGACGCATTCTTCTACAATGGAAAGATCATAATCCACCTACTAAAAATTCATGGTTAAAAGACCTGATGTCATTCCTCTATTAAGAGAAAATTAAATACAGTACTAAAGGTTGTTCAGATAAATTAACAAAGACTTGGGGTCGTGTGCTGTCTTTTGTTAACTCTATTCCTTCTCTTAAAGATTGATATACTGCTCTGAAAAAAAATTAAGCGACCCCAATTTGCAATAACATCTCTCATGCTTCTTGTCATCTTCTCCACCAGCTTTTCACAGAGGAGAGTGATGACCACAGCAATGTTTCTCATACACTTCCTAGTTAAATAAGATTTGTTTCAGGTGATCACCTCATCAGCACCTTCCTAGGTAGAAACAGGTACAAACAGGTAGAAACAGGTGTGCTTATGTTGGAGTTTAACAGACACTGCAATGGAATGACTGTCATATATGTAGAGATGCTGATTTCTGAAAATTTGCAGTGGTCTCTTAATTATTTCCAGAGCTGTATGTTTCATGGAACAGGTTGTAAAAAATGTTTACCTTGCATTTCTTTACTAACTTTTGTTTTGTTTTATTTTTGTTTAACTATCTTTTGTCATAACTTTGCTTTATTTCGTGAGTCCTTCCTGTTTTCTTAATTATAAGACAATTGTTTTCAATGCACAAAGCAACCCAATGAAAAATGTTTGAAAAAAAACCCAGAGTGTATTTAGTTTGATCACAGCAAAACACGGATATATGAAGCGACGTCAGACCAAGAATCAAAAGGTTTGAGGTTTTGAGGCCCAAAATGAATGAAGACAGAAGTGGTGCACAGACGTTTTGAAGGGTAGGGAGTATCGTGCCAAGCAGGACGGCACTTTAATGTACATTTAGGAGCCCAAAAGGTCAGTCGAATCCATCAAAAAGTGCAGCTCTGATTATTTCAGGCCCATAGGGGGTGGTGTTTTTCAGGTGTGAAACCAGCCAATCAGAATGAATCCCCATCATTCTCTCTTCCATCCGACATTTAAACATGGCTCCGGGATCACAAGTATGAAGATCCACTTAAGAAATAAACAATCAATGTTAAATTGAACAAGCCCACGGCATCCAGACTCTTCATATTCATGCCTACCATAAAGAAACGTCGCATATACATAATGTTAACAGCTTTTTAGTCACCAGCTGTGAAGTTTTAGATCCAAAAATTCTGTTTCCTGGTATATACATGACACTATGAAACTAAAGTTTTCCAAAATCTTCACTTCTGCTGAAGTTTTCAGAAAACAAAAACAAACGTTGGTTTTGCAAGGATGACCAACCCTAAGGTATAAAAATATGTGTGGTTTCCCAGATACACGGCTACATGTGGACATGGCCTCATACACAGTAATAATCCTTCTTTAACATTGCAGTTCACGTTCATACATAAAAACATTTTTCACACTCACACAGTCAATATTCAAGCAGACTACAGGTGGTTAGACTTAGTATTTCCTTGCAAGCAAACACGACAGATGCGGCACTTCAGAGACTACTAATTAACTTGTAAACTTCGAAATAAAGTGACTCATTTGCATGAACAGAAGTGTGGTTTCTCACATACGCATTATCTGTTGCTATATTTACACATTGTTTCATCACTTTTCATCACTGTGAATACAGAAACACAATGTTACAGACACCTTTGTATATAAATATTTAGCATCTTTTTTTTAACAGCTGAACGAGATCATATACAAATATTAACATGAGAGTGAGACGTGTCCCTGTTCATATACATGCTAGACATTATTTTGGGTCCAACATGAAGACCAGCACACAGGATCCAAAGAGAACGACTGGACCTTGAAATCCAATAACTTTGTCCCGTGTTTTTCTTACACACAGATTTTTAGCTCAAAGCCTCTATTGCTTTAGAATGACCGTTGAACTGACTCTTATTTTAATCACACTTTTAAAAAGCTCTTAGCTCTTCAAAATGAGTGTGTTTCTAACAGTAATGAGCTTTAGAGGAGGATTTACAGAGAGACACGGGCTGTAATGTGACCATTAGCAGGCTGCCGGCTCTATAATCATCATCATGGAGACAGTTTGTTAGTGGAACAAGCTCTGCGACCCTCCTCTCTCCGCTCGTCTCACCGCCTCCAGCTCATAGTCACAGAAACGTTTCATTTCACCCCACAGTGATCAGAGACGTGTCAGGATGAGTTAAAGCTGCCGCCTGAATGTGTGATGAGATCCATCCTGATGATAGAGAGCACGTCACGCACCGACGGGTTTACGATGAATCCGTCCAGGTGCTCAAAATTTACATGCTGTGATTTCATTTTAATGTATGGACGTATGCGGAGATGAGGGCCTCGTTAACATGAGAGTAGAACACACACACGGGGTTGATCACGCTGTGGCAGAGCAAACATTTACCACGAGGAGAAACACACAGCAGATAAATAAACCTGCTGCAAAAACAATAAAAGATTTAAAGTTAAGAAAATCTAAAGTCGGGGAATGTTTGGGTGTTACAGGATGATTTCCCAAAGGAAACAGTCCAATATCTGAGATGAAAACATCACAGAGAGAGGGAGGGGGAAACACTATGAATATATTTCAGCGGGAGGTCGAGGTGGTTTGCGTGATCCTGTTGAAAATGATCTTTACAATAACTATAAAAACAAGAGAGTTTATTATTCATGCAAAAAAAATAAAACTTCTCCCTCTTCTGTCTCTGCATCGAACATTTCTTATTTCATCATGTTATTGAGGCTCTGAATGGAGGATAGAGTCTCTTTCATCATGATCAAAACGGACTTTTTGTCACTTTTTAATCTGTTCTTGGAGGGTTCACGTTCACCCTGACTCTGGTAATCATCACAGAGTTGGGTCAGGTGTGTCAGGTGTGTGTGTTCCTGATTAGCCCTGATTTGCAGCAGGTTTGTGAAGCTTATATCAACTCTTGAGTCATTATCTCACTTTTAGAGGCAGTGAGTGCCTGCTCCTGTGTTTGAGTTTAGAGTCTCATTTTCTGAGCTTTCGCTTCATTGAGGGAACTTGTTTGACCCAGCTCTGAATTATTTTATCTTTTCTTTTCCCTATTTGCAATCTTGGCTCTAATCCCTTTGGGGTAACTTCTCCAACGTCCATCTTTGTCCACAACAGCATCCCACTTTCCCTCTTTCCAGATGCAATCCTTGTCTTACAAATCTCTCCTCTCAGGAATACTTGTCACAAATTTTGAGCATTTCTTGCCAGTTTTAGTTGAGTTTGAAGAAAGTGGCAACCTCCGGTCTGAAAAAATGAGACAACACGGAAGTGCTGAAAAGCTGCTGTTCCTTGAGTGACCACTTGAGGCTGGCTCCGGAGGAACCGGAAGTCACGAACACATGAACACAAAAAAGCTGTTTTCAGAGCCGAAATTAGCGTATTTAAAGCCTGGTACAAACTCTGTCTCTCGCCTGTATCGCTAATTTCACTAACGGCACACACTGTGAGGGGGGGTGAATTTTTTTCTAACTCAGCCGTTTGGAAGATATCAAGATCGAGAGCTCGCCCAATCAGAGCCACAGCTGAGATCACGTGACTGACTGGCGCCCAATAGCTGTGAGTTTGGGCACGCGTCAGTCGTCCCAATTCCAATATGGCCACACCCGCCGTTTCGCTTCAAAATGGAGCTGCAGTAACAGACGGGTGACGTCACAGAGACTACGTCCATGTTTCATACAGTCTATGGTTTGAAGGCTCAGATTATCAGAGTGCTTTCTGGGTTAGCAAAGCAACCTGCCTTAGCTTTCAAGGGAGTGTCTTATAAAATCCTCCTCATGGGTAAATGCGTACATACAGACTCGGTGTGTATGACTTCTGTGTCCTGCATAAACATATGCAAGCTTCATTTCGTTTACCAGCAAATTATTTTTGATTTTGGTTCATCAATCTGAATCATATCATCCCAAATCACAAACATGGTCTCAGATGCTGCACCAAAATATATATATATATATATATTAACAGAGCCAGTCACAAAGACCTGAACTCAAGACGAGAAAAGGTGTCTGATCCCTGCTTAAAGGGTTCCATCCTTCTTATTGGAAAATGTTTTCATTTATTATTTTAAAAGACTTATATTAACAGAATTTCCTATTTGAATGTGTTTTATGTCTAAAAAATGTGTAAACATCAATAAATTTAGTTGAATATGGAGGAAGCAAGTGTTACGGGGGGGAAATACACCACATCCATCTGCGTTCTGTCTCCACGGCGTCACGGCAAAAAAATCAATTAGGATTCATTCAAGTCAATGTGTCAACTCACACTGCATCTCTTGAGTTGTGGTTCGGCTGTGTGCTGACACCGGCAAGACACAGTGACAGGAAGCAATCCTATTTCTGCAGTTAGGCTCTTCGTCTCTGCTCAACAATCACTGGAAAAAGTGTCTATAAAGCAGAAGCCCCTTTTACATGATGTGAGTGTTCTCAAGATCTATTGAAAACTCTGGCTTGCTGTTTCCACAGCAACGATGGCTGAGGCATTTCAGAAACATTCCAATCTGGAGGCTGTTTTCAAAAGTTTCAGTTGTAGGTCAGCTATATCACTATTCTTGTATAAACCAGAGGCCGTATTAACATGAATTTGTCCAATCAAGGTCATAGAAAATAATCCACAAAGCAGTTCACCCTGAATTCGCTCTTTGAGGATGAATTAAGTTGAAGTTTGACGGCAATGATAGTGATGGACACTGACACTGTAAACAACTCTCTATGCTCTCTTCTCCAAAAATCTGTTGGAGATGATAACTTTGGGTAAAAATTATGGATAAAAGAGGCTAGACTGAATATATGCCTGTGTACAGAGTTCAGCCTTTTTTCTTTTTTTAAAAAAATCAATGATAACACTTTCCCAGAAAAAGAATCCTTATATCATACAGTACAGCCCCACCTGAAATGTATTTCATCAGCCTCTTCCACCATGAGTGGAGACCTGCAGTATTAAGTAAGTGATGGAGGCAAGTACAAACTTCTCTTAAGAGGCAAAAATCTTTAACAGAACTAGACTGAGACCATGTAGGGGTCAGAAAACATATGTATGAATCTTTAAAAAAATCATTTAATAGAGAGCAAGAGGTCACGTTGCTATGTCTGCAGCGTGGGTGTTTTATGATAGCTGCCACACACACACAGCATTTGAAGGGTTAACAGCAACCATTCTCTCCCCTGATGCCTCATCCAACCACAGAAATTAATTACCTGTTAAATCCGTGCTCTATTATGATTTTCACACACCTGCAAAGAAAATGAAGCAGCTGAGCTGGAAATAAAGCCCCTCAACACCTCACCTGCTGTTTTCTGTACCTGTCATTTTCTCTGCGAGGAACAAATGGCTGAATATTGCTCTGAGTGGCGTATCTCTGAAAAAAGAAACACATCTGACGCTCTTTCAGTCATTGTTTTCAAATGAGCAGCCCTGATGGTTTTCACAGCTGTGCACAGTTTCCCCTCTGACAGCAACAAATGCAGATGTTTCTCAGACGGACACAGAAGCTTTTCTCTTCTCTGCAAGGTGCAATGAGCAGGGAAGAAAGAATCTAATATGAGAGACTGACTGCTAAAAGATGCACTGAGGTGTGTTTGATTGTTTTTTTAACTAACAAACATGCTGAAGCTGTCAGTCTCACACCAGCAGCAGCAGCAGCTCACTTGGATAAAGTTGGGAAAACTTTCAAGAGTTGAGAATGTGAAATAAACAATGTTTCAAGCATAGCAAGATTCAATATAACCATAGTTCTATTTTCAGGGGATTTGTTTTACATTAGGGACTTGTGGTAATTTTAGAATTATAGTTCTGAGATCAGTTTTTGGTGAGGCGCATTCGCAGTGAATAAGCAAAGCCTGTAAATCACTTGACATTACGGATGCTTCTGATTAAAAACGCTGCACAGAATCACCGCACAGACAGATACATTCTGATAAAAGAAGAAGGCGAATATTCAGTCAAGCAATGCACATTGAAAACTTAATTTTTCTATCTTAACACTTTTAAAACATTCAACCATCAGTTGGCTTGCCTGCGAGAATGAGTTCGCGAAGCAACAAAAACTGATCTCACTTTGTTGCTCACCTTTTATTTTGCTGCTTTTCCCCCCAATTTAATTTAGATTTCATCATTAATATGATCATGTGCTCTGAAGCAACGTGTCAATGAAAACCTGTTGCACGCAGAGAGACTCAAAATCATATTTTAAGGTCTGTGTTTTAAACCCTTTTGGGTTATGGAGCTGTTAAAAGCAGCCGGAAAACAACTGCGAAGGAAAACATCTTTTACTAACGTTGACAAATTCTTGCAAAAATTTCAACATTATCACACACATTGAATGCAACACTTATTATAAGTGTTGAAAAGTTCACATTAGCAGTTCTACACAGGCAAAAATCACGTCTTTATCTACCTTAAAACGAAAAACTGATGAGGAAAATCATTGCTTTAGTCAGGTCTAAATATTTCTCTGTAGTTAGTTTTACTTGTTGCTATCATTATTGTGTTGGCCTAATATCCTGCGAGTGACAAGTATTTTTTGTTGTTGTTGCTGTTATATTTATGTCTATGAATGTGTCTTTGTGTAGCTTATTTACTGGAGATATGTAGTGAGTCGTCTTCCATCTTAACCAAGCGCTTTCTGAATCATTTATAAGCATAATATGATCCAAAAAAAGCTCCAGGGATCATTATTACTACCTGAAATTACCGAGGTGCATATTCAGACTGGATTAGTATTATCAGAGGACCTAAGTGTGTCTTGAAACATGATTTGCCCTGGAATTTTTACTCAAGAAATTATGGTCGTGGTTGATGCCCACGTGATTAAAAACACAGACTTCCTACGCAATTACCACAAATTACTCGAGGTCCCCAGGTGAAACTAATCCCGTTCAAACAGGACTCATGTTGTCTTGAAAATGCAAACCGCTTTCCAGCACTTCAAAATCATTCCCTCTCTGTTTGCACATTAAAGCCTTTAGCTCATAAATGTCACTCTTTGTAAAATCCCCAACCACGTTAATGGGAAAGTGTCCAACGTGATGTGCAGATCTAGAGGATATTTTTGGAGTTATTTCACAGTATGAAAGTTAAAGTTCATTTTTTCCTCTTTGTGTTGCTGCTGATAGAAGCTGGTTTGATGACTAGCCTGTGTTAGAGAGATGAATTAACTGAAGGCGTATGAAGAGCTGCCCTGAGCTGGATTGGGTTTAATTCTGTCCGGTCTGAGTGGAGGTCACACTCTCCTCCGTCCTTTGAGGATGACGAACGTCATCATTGTTCTCCACGTGCAGAGAGAATCAGGCCGGCTGCAGAGAAACCGAGTGAAACAGCTGCTCATGAATCATTCATGTCTCTCTCTCGTTGGGCTGCAGGACGAAAAATGTTTCCATCGTTCACTGAAGCGACTCAGACAGCCGACCTCCACGATCTGCTCCCAGCCTCCATTACAACACAATGCCCAAATATCCCATTCTTTAACTCTTCATCTACTGTGGGAGAAGGATTTGAGGCTTTTCATTTTCATGATCAAAGTCTGTACGAGGCTGTTCATCTCACTACACAACACTCATCTGTTTTCATACGGCCCCCAGCTTTCTTCTTACCGTGTATTAATGATGACTCTGGATTTAATCATGTACAAAAAAACAAATCTATCCAATAATTTCCCACAGAATAACATTAGAAACTCAAGAACTCTTACAGCTGATGTCTTCCAATGAATGCACTTCACATGAAGACCAACTTTTCGTTTTTTAACAAGACTTCTCTCGTCTCAACAAGGTCAGAGTTTGTCTCTATTTTTTCCTCTGTGTGAATAAAAAGCAGCAGAGGTGTGATCAGAGGTCTTTTTTTTCTGCCTGCTCTCTGATCTGAGAGACAGACAAAGCCTGGAGGACACGGAGACAGGGCGTCAGGTTTCACACTGGAGGCCGCTGGTGAAAATTTGATTTCTGACACTTTCAGGGAGCAGCTGTCAGTCTGAGAGAAGTGAGAGAAACGCTCCACAGTTTCTGCAGCACTCACACCGAAACATGAGAGCAGCGCTGCAAAAAAAATAGGAGAAATTAACACGTGTGGATCGACAGCAAATCTCAGAATAGTACAAACTTATGTGATTTAATCTGCTTTGATTCATGTGTTTGCACCAGTCCCCTCAGTGCGTTTGTGATTTATTATTTTATATCAATTAAACCAAGGAGCCATAAGAAACTAGGTTAGGTTGAACCTGCTAATCTTAACCCAAACATTAAGAAGGTTTAGGAGCAGAGACAGAAGCATTTCTGCTTCCCCTCCTTCCTCAAAGTGAATATCATGTGCTCTTAGAGAACAGTGTGAGGCTAAGAAAGCAAAGAATAACAGAGTAAGCTCCACTGTGTTATGCATGTTTGTTCTGCTCCTCGTGCAGGTTCAGATCCCGCAGAAATAAAAGACTGAGAGGTAAAAAAGCCTGTGTTACATTATGAAAGACGCAGCACTCTACAGAAAGTTCTTCTCTGTTTGATTCCCTGCCTTTTTATTTCCTCCTGTTTGTTTTTTTTAGCGTGAGGTTTTAGAAACCCAGGCGTCCTGCAGGATTTATCGAGTGTTGATCAAACGGAGCTGTGCTGCTGCTTGTTGCAGAGGTTTGAACACAAAGACACGAGATGGAAACTCAGATCAATGTCGGGGAGGTTTAAAGGTGCAGACTGCAGGGAGCAGAAACTAAAACCAAAGAGCATTAATGTTAAAGCAGATCTCTGGGACTGGAAGAATAAAGCCTCGCAGGGTTTGTGGTCTGCTGTGTTTGGAGATGTAGTTACATTTTTAAGGAGGTGCATGTCAGGGCAAAACAAACCCACAATGAATACAAAACCATGTAGCACTCTTTCAATTGATTGTCGATTGTGGATCAAAAGACAAAACACAGAAAACGGTTTGTTTACTGTTTTCCCCCTTTTTAAATTGTAAATAAATGAAAATTTGTTCTTATTACAATATCCCTTTTCTTAATATATAATTAAGGAAAGTTGAATCGCAGGCCACAGGCTGATTTCGATCCCGTATTTAATTTGTCCAATCATCATCATTACCTGGAAGTTAAAGATGGCATGTAGCTTCTCTGTCAAGAGAGCGTGGATAAAACTGGCTTAGCTGCATGAATAGACAACCATTTTTTATTCAAAGGGGCAAAACTAGTGGCTCTTCTCACCCGAAATGCACCACATACATTTGCAGTCCAGCTCCGTTCTGGTGCGTGTTGACGGCGCTCATCAACTCACCCTGGCTGCATGGTTAGACCAGCAACTATGTGACTGACAGTTCCCATGCTTCCCACTCCATTGGTTTATCTCCATTCATTTATGTAAAAGCTTAGACCTGCTGACTCCTGAAGTGTCTCCGCTCATTATGTCGTAATGTTTGTTGTTGTAGTCAAGCTACATACTGTTAAATTTTGACATCATTTTTCATATTTTGAAAGTCACGTACTCTTTTTAGATTGTTTTCATGCAGCCGTTCCTGTCCCGCCCAGTCTTCCCTGCAGTGAATTGATGTGTCATCGCTCTGGCATCAAACAGAAAGTGAATTGTTGTGCATCACTTGCAACCTGTCAGACTAGGGATGCAGCAACGGAGCAGATTCAGTGTGAGTTGACACATTTAGTCTCAAGAATGACGTTATGACAACCAAAAAAATCAGCAGGATCCTTCAGGTTTGTCCATTTCCTACTAAATTACACCATCTGTTTCTGGGGGCCAATCATCAAAAGTGAAAGTAAGGGTTCATCATGATGAAATAACACTCACATGGGCAACTTAAAGAGAAAAACATGGTGTTTTTAGAGGGAAATGAACATTTATGAAAGATCCTGCCAATATTTCTTCTGTTGTCATCTACAATCTTTTGTCAGAGAAGTTACTCTGTCTACGGTTTCCTGATCACATGGATTGGACAAATTAGATAATGAAATCAAAATCAGCCCATTGCCCATGATTTAAATGCCATTAATTTGATCAATATTAACAAATGGGATATTGAAAACGAACAAATTTTCATGTATTTGTTTTCATTTGGAGGAAATCCTTTCTTTTTTTTTCCATAATTGAAAATCAATTGAACAAATGATACACAGATTAATACAGTGTAGCTTTAAATACACGGGCGGCCTTAGTTTCCATACACAGGAAAAATAAGCATTTTATGTTTGACAGCTGTTTTTATTTATATAAGTGCTCTAGATGATAACCATTGTTTCGGAAATCTATCTGGATATCTGAAACACTAAAAATATACATTACAAGCATAAGATATCAATCTAAACTTTTGCCAAGTGGACTATCCTGTGTGCTTGGTTGTCTTTAACTAAATATTCACCCAACAAATTACAGACTTGAGTGTTTCTGAATTCTTAAAGCTGTGGATATTTCCCAGTTGAATTTCTCTGCTTTTTTAGTTCAACAATTTTATATTGAAGTACATTTCTTTTTTTTCATTAAGTTTAGAAAATGTCAGTGATTGAGGGGCTGGGTACTCAAGCTTTGGAGGCCCTGAAAATTAATTTAACTGCAGCTAAATGAAAAAAAAAAAAAAAAGAAGAAGAACACGAACTTGCTAATTTTAAACTTTACTGAACTTACTCCTCTAACTTAGCCCCAGAGTACGGCTGTAAAAAAAAAATAAGGCTGAATTAAACCATCACAAATTACATTTTGATGAGAAAATCTCTGCTTAAAAGCCTGAGCACAAATTGAGCTAGTTACACCATTAAGCAGCGAGGAAAAGTTGAGTGTGTTGATATCCCACTTGTATAAATTATCAGTGTTGTATCCAGCATCGTAACAAATCGTTGAAAATAAATCTCCTTCAGCCCTGGACCCACCATTAGCTCTGATATGATAAATGCTGATACACTTTTAGTGTGTGCACAAGAATAAGCAGAAAATAAAGATCTCTCTTGTTGCAGTTATCTTGCCCCTCTCTCCAAAGACTCGATAACTCCACTTTCTTTATAATTACCCTCAGTGAAAATAATTCAGATGTTTCCAATAAGACGCATAAAGCTGTAGATATGGTCCTTACAGGGACGCCCTGATATGTGGCTCTGCGCTGCTCTGTGAATTGCTGTAAGCTCTGGGGACAGAAAATAGATGGAATATTTACAGTATAATGAATATGAAAGTGGCTCTCAGGCGTTCATGTGGCCTCGCTTCATAAAATATTCCCCCGGCAGAATGATGGCGTCGTTTAGAAGGAGAAGGCCTTGCAGGGAGAGAGTTTCTCTGTGGAGGAAATAAATGAGCAGACATCAGCGCCAGGCCGGCTGCAGGCAAAGAGCCGAGATGATGGACCGAACCTGCTGTTTGAAATCACACACGTTCAGCTGCTCGGGCTGTGAGGGGCGGTTACACACGTTCAGATATTCTGATTTTACTGATGCAGTTACTGTTGCAGTTTAAGATGATTGGGTAAACTGCTGAGTCACTCCTCTGTGGTGTAACATTTCTGTATTTCCTCCTCCGTAATCGAAGTCTGAACTCTGGCACATTTACAGAAAGGCTGCGGCAGCAAATTTCAGCAGAGGTAAAGAATGAGTGTTGGTTTTTCTCCAAAAGTACCAAATCAATCCGACAAATGATTTTGCTTCATTATGAACAGATTCATTCAAGTTGGATTGAATCTCTGAAAGTGGAATGGGAGGTTTTCATTTATCAGAACGCTCTCTTTTGGAAGTGGACCAAACAGGGTCTGGAGGGCAGAAACCTCATCACTTAGACTTCTGTAAACCCAGTTTATTTGCTGTGCAGGTGGTGTCGTCTGTATGATCATCACATCTCCAGCTTCTCTGTTCTGCATTATTTTGAGTGTATTATGTTGTATTGAAGTTGATGCGTGTTGCTGTTTATCATACAGTTTACAGACTATTACAATAAAGGACAGAGAGAGGTGGTGTTAGAGGACAAAAATGTACAGCTGATGTGCAAAGACTCCAGAAACATTGTGAAGTAGAGTTGCAAAATTTCCAAGTTGGAAATGTTCCACATTTATATTAACTACATTTACCTGGTTATATTCATCTATAAATATTAAACATTTTGGTTTGTTATAAGCAGATCTACATGCAAACATGCCGATGCAATATTTGAAATGACATTATAAATGAATTTTTGGGAATTTTCAGGAATGAATTCCTGACTCAGTCTACCTGCCATGACCTCATTGGCTTCCTTTGAAATGAGGCATCAATTGTTTATTTATGGGGCTGACGGTCGGTCTGACGGAGCTTGTTGATCAATATCAGGATTTTAAACAAGTGCACTGATGAGCTGAGCAGTGGTGCTGTCTTTGCATGAGAGATCAGCAACAATTATGAGAAGAGATGACAGAAGCTGGGTTTCCATTACAGTTTTTCGCAAAATAAAAGCGATATTCCTAAAATTCCGACAAAGTATATTTGCGCTTTGAACGTGTTTCCATTGAAGGTTGTTCTAGGCAGAAGCGCCGTAACTCTCGTCAAATATCATCCCGCGAGATTTCACTGCTGGAAGATGGACGCTAGAAGATCAGTCTCTATCTCCTTATAACACTCTGCATTCCTCTGTTTGCTGTCTAGTATGACCGTTATGTTTTTCTCAAAAATAATTGCGAGAAAAGTCTCCGTCTCCTCCTCTGTCCAAACGTAGCACGCCATGTTTACTCACAGAGAAGTGATCATGTGACCAGGTACGTCTCGTCCTGTGACGTATAATTGCAGAAAAAGTGTTTCAATTCCGCTTTAGCGATATATTTGAATGTCGAAACGTCTGAAAAACCACCTCATGAAAGCATTAAAACTTTTTAGCAATATTTTAGTGCTTTTTCGAAATTCAGGTGTTTCCATTACCAGTTTTTTAAAGCGCTATTTAAATTTTGCACATATCCAAGGGTAATGGAAACGCACCTAGAGAGACAAGGCAGCTGTTGCTTGTCCAGAAAGTTCAGGTAGTTCACAATCAAACAGAGCATTTATTGTGATTGTGAGAAAAGTTGACAGAGATTATGGGGAGGATCAAAGGATGGAGCTTGACCAAAAAAATAATCAAAGCTTTTTTTCTTCGATTTTGGTCAAAAGCAGGTGGTTTTGGTGGAACCAGCCCTTGTAAACTAAATATTTTTTTCTTAAGAAAAGAGGAGAGTCTCCTCTTTCTTTGGTTGTTTTAGTGTTTGACTGGCAGCCAGTGAGATAATAAAGATACGCATTTTTGTAGCAGCTAGCCATTAAAAATACTGCAGATTTTGATGAGTACTTGTTTGTTTAACTTAAATGTGAATTAGGAAAACCTTATTTGAGCTTATAACAAGGGGTAAAAATGAAACATCCAAAATTTATGAGCCAAAATTTCCCCAGAATTTTTCGGAAAATTTATTTAGGTTTACTTCGACAGAATGATCCTCTCAGCGGATTACTCTCAAGACTTTCAATCCGTTGTTTTAACACTGTTGTGTCCACAGGTTCACTTAAACAAATGTGTTTCCTGCTGCTTACTCCTCCTGACCTGGAAAAATTGCCATAAACCTGTTGAGAGAGAATTACAGAGAGAGGAGAATGAGGACAAGTGCAATGTATACTCTGTGTCAAGAACGTTGCTGAATAAAGTCTCTTAGAGATGTAACAATGACATCTCTAGACTTTTTATAGACACCTTTCAAGGAATCAAAGGCGGCTTTACAATGGTGCACACACACACACACACACATTTAATGGGAGGGGTAATGGATATTTGTGAGGTTAAATGCCTTGGTGAACAGGTGGTGTTTGGGACGTTTTATGAAGATGTCCAGAGATGCAGCATCGCTAATTTTGGCTGGAAGAGAGTTCCAGAGGGTGGAGGCGGAGGCGGAGGCACTGAAGGGTTTGTCATCTCATCACTTTACTCCCAATGGGACAGACACGATTCAGAGGGAGGTGTATGTCAAGATACGTGCACAGACTTCTGTATCAAAGAGAGTAAGCTTAACTTTAGTGTAGGGTGCAGAGTCAATTTAAAAATCTTTTGACCACCTTGTGTTTTTTGTGTCCCGTGGGTCAGGTAGAGTCATGTTGAGCTCTGAGATTAATCAAACAGATAAAAGCTCCACTCCTGCTCTTTCTCCAGGCTTGGCTTTGTTTTAGACTGTGACTGCGACCGGCTGACTGTTTAGCGTGCAGAAACACTGCAGCAGGTGCAGGTGAGTTGTTTGTAGTGTGAAAGAAAAGGTCGACCAGTTCTGACCGTGTTCATGGTTGGCAGCAGCTGACTGTCTCTGTAGATTTAACCTTTATTCTCTCAGTGGAGCCTGAAATCACTGTTGACCAACACAGAGTAAATACACACCGCTTGAACACACTCCTGTGGTTCTGCCTCTGTGGTTCAGGTGTTGCTCAGGTGCAGTGGAGCGTCTGGGGGGTGGGGGTTGACCTCTGGGTCGACCTCATCTGTCCCCCCCTCCGGAGGACAAACAGATTTGATTCTCGAGCAGCAGCCTGCAGCTCCCCTCTGAGACACCGTGAACCTGTTTAATCGAGGCAGACAGCGTGTCAGGAACGCCTGTCTGATAAATACAGGTGAAATATCTCACACTGAGGCGCGGCTGAGCGAGGAAACAAAAATACTTTCCTGGGATGAGGCGGAGAAACTGTTTTAGGGAAGCATCATCTGATATTTGGCTCTAATTTATTCAGAGGTTTCTCGAGTCTCTCGCCGTTCATACAGAACCTTGAGATTAAAATCAGCAAAAAGTTTTCTGTGAAATAAAAACTCGACTTCTTGGAGAATTTCACAAAAACTGAATGTGTGGTTATCTCCAAACTCCCACAGTCTGGCAGGAGCAGAGTGAAAGCTGAGTATCAGAAAGTGAGACTGGCAGCGCTGCGATACTCGTCTTTATTTTCACATTTCTCTCAGCTGAGACGGTCACAGCAGAGGGAGGATGATTTTCCTGGTTACTGTAAAACTGTGATGAATATTAATGCAGGACTCTTCCTCTGGAGCTGTACACAAACCACGGAGGGCTTCAGTGAATGTGTTATTTTCATATCGCAGGCTGTGGGGGTTCAAAAACTGGTCCAGGATCAGGAAACCGTGGGGTACGGCTGCGAACAGAACGTGACTGTGTGATGTAACCGATCCCATCATGCAGCTTCAACCATTCCACTTTGATTTATAATTAATTCAATAAAAATCACACAGAAAAAAAAGGAACTAAATTAAAGAGCAGCAGATTAACAGAGGAGGAAAGTGAGGCAGAGTGTGAGACCCTGACTGTAACACAGCCCGAGGACACAATCATGCTAATAATAATGCTAACCATCCTGCACTGGAATTAATTCTGAACAAACGACACTGATGATGTTTTAATGAGTGTAAGCAGAAAATCTGGATCACACTGAGACCTGATTATCTCTGAGGATTAGTGACTCTCAGGCAGCGCGTGGAGCTCTTCACCCTGTCACTCAGACTCAGCAGAAAGTCATGAAATACAAACAAGACATGAGTGGATGTGGAGGCTTTTATTTGATTAAATAATGATTAATTAAGGCTTGAATCACGCCGCACATACACAATAAGGCTTTGAGCTAAATGCAAACACAGGCGTGCAAACAAGCTGGCAATAATAACATACACATGCTGTTCAAAACACAACTCGACAACAGACGACAAATATTTAAGTGTGCCGGTAGCTCCAGAGTGTAGATATGTTAAGGTGACTGCGTTAAAGCTTTAGGTGAAGCTTGGTGTTGTCGTAGTTTGGACAGTTCCTTCTGGAAAGTAGCTTGTCGAGCTTGGTGTTGGTAAGAGCCTCACGATTCGATTCGTAAAAATACACAAATAAGTGGAGTTCCTGCTGACAACATTCAAATGTGATTTTCCATGCCTCCGCCAGTGCAAGGTGTATAACATGCAAGGTGAGCTGCCTTTAATAGGCATAACATGCAGTTGCATTGTTATTCTGTTCAGCTTTCACATGGCTTTGTGTTCGAGTGTTTTGGTCACCTGGGGCTTCCGTAGAGTGGAGCCAGAAGCCCCGTGCACAGACAACAAGTAGCAACTTGTGAATCCTTTCTTTAATTTATTCATAATTCCCGAGAGTTAGAAAATGCATTTCTGTTATAATGATGTGCAAAGTGTTTTATGTGAGTCTGAAAATGATAATCAGCTCAAATTTGAAGTAGCTGAAGCAGAATACGTCACATGATCAACACCATAATCTTGTGAACATCTTCTATATAGCCAACTACAACTACTATGCTTTTTAGCCTCAGCCTTTCATTGTAAAGCAAATTTTTTTCACAGGTTTTTTTTGTGTGTGTATTCAGCTCATATAAACTGTGCCTAAATGTAAAGAAACTCATTTACAACAGAAGATGAAAAAAAACTCTTTGTTGTGATGTTTTTTTTTTCTACTGTTTCAGACAGTAAAAATTTTCAGATTGTCGAAATTTATGCAATAAAGTCAAAATTTTGACTTTTGTCTCAAATTTTTAACGTTTTATCTCAAAATTTTGACTTTCCATATCTTAACTTTGACTTTTTATTTCAAAGTTGTGACTTTTTTAATCTCAAAATGTGGACTTTTTTCTTGAAATTTCAACTTTTTATCTCAAAATTTTAACTCAATTTTGGCAAATAACTCCCAAAAACTTATGTTCTCAGCAAACTTGAAGACTTGGCAGCGTGTTGGTCGTAGCTGAGAAAACAAACAAAGATGTAAGACTCACAATGAAGTCTGAGGTTTAATAAGCAGGGAACCAAAACTCAACAAAAACTCACTGTAACAAAGCCGACAGGGGGAAAAAAGAGCAGAGGGAACACTGGAACACACCAGCGAGACTCTGTCAGCGGCCACCGCAGAACCAAGGAGAAATAGCCAAGTGAGTCCCCAGCCAAGTGGACAGCTCGAAGTCTGAGTAACTTCTTCCTTCTGTTGAAGCTTCTTTGAAAATGTCCTGAATATAAATTATCTTGGAGAAAACTCTCCAAAAGTACTGCTCGGTGCATTGTGAGACAGTTCATTCTTTCACAGCTGAGGGGGAAAATAACAATGAGGGACTCAAAATGCTGTCTGAAAAGGAAGATTTGATGAGCAAAAAAAGAAAAAAACCCAATTAATAAAACCAGCAGAGAACTCACTCTGGACGTTTACATGCATCAGCTTTTTTGTGATTGTGAAGATATAGTCTTGTCCGTGGATACATGCAGAGAAGAGAATTGGAGTTCTGATCGAAAATATCTCACTCCACTTTGATGGAAAAGCAGAAATTGTTTCAGCCCATCCATATCGAGCATCGGATTTTTCTGAAGCCTGCACTTCAGACATTTACACTGTTCTGTTTCTGTGGGTTTGTGTGCAGTGTTTTGTTCATTTACTTCTCATACAACACCATAAAGTATCTTTGCAAAAGGGTTAATCAATGCAGAAATATTCATTTTGCCAGGTTAGACTAAATTATGAAGCTGCACATGATACTAATTTAGGAGTCAAAAGAACCAGATCTCTGAAAAGAGCTTAACTTCCCATCACTGTAACAAATCACAGACGCAAACAAGACATGACAACTCCATGACATTACACCCACACTCTGAAGCCTGGCGGTCATAATAATGTGAAAAATATGAGCTTGAATTTTAAGAGACAGACTGGAAAGCTTGTGAGCTCGTTGAACCTTTTAACAAACTCTTAAAAACTAAACTTCTTTAACCAAAACACTTTTCTCTGCCAAAGAAGTCAGGCCCGCTCACGCCGCCCAGCAGTGTCTGTTTCCAGAACATTCCCCGGTGTCTCATATAACACAGATGTTGTGTTTGTGCACAGCTGTGTGATGGGATCCTCAGAGACACAGACTGGTCCTCGGGGTGAAATCTGTCCAGCTTCTTAAACAAAAACAAGTTTTATCTCGCCTGACCACAGTTCGCTCTGATTGGCTGCTGTCTCTGCTTAGTGTTAGGATTCATGGATGTGTTAGAAAATGTTCTCTAACAGAGGGTGGTTCCTCTGGGGAGCAGGATTTTGCCTCCTCGGATATGCCCCTCTTCGACTCAGCAGATTAAAAACAGAAGGCCGGACAGGCATCCTAACATTTTGTCCTCTGTGAGCGAGCTGCAGCGTCTGTGTGTGTTTGTGTGTGAGTGTGTGTGAGTGTGTGTGAGCGGGAGCGTGAAGGTCGAGTCAGAGAGGATGAACCAGCCTGACTCTGCAGTCTCACTCTCTCTCCTCGCTGTCTGGATGTTTTCCAAGGCAGAGGTAAAGATTTAAAGTCTGCAGCAGCTCACACACACAGCAGGAGCAGAAAACAGTGTGAAAATCAATCTGACATCTGGATCATCAGCTATTAATACACATTCATTTAAAACAATTAGAATTTATTCACTTCAATCTCCTGCTCTGCTCTGAGTGAGTTAACGGACATGATGATACAGTTAAACCTTGTGTATTCAATCTATAAACTGATTAGTGCTGACTGAACATAACCAAAGACATTAGCATCAGTCTAATTTAATGTTTTCATCGTTAGCTGCTGTGAATAATCCGCTGACATGGACGAGCAGTTTGGTAATGAACTGAAGTAAACCAGATTACAGCTCTGACTTGTAGGATTCGGTCCGTGACATTAAATTATGTCTGCTTGTCAGGTCATATGTGCTTCAAGAGGTAGAGGAGTGATCTGCAAACAGACGGAGACTCTTCAGTGATCTCACCGTGTTTGGATGATGCTGCTTGAATGAGACAGAACAACATCTTCGAGTCCAGCCGTCTGGAGTTAGATCCTTGGTAATTTTTCTCTTGTCTAAATAACACTCTGTATAATTTTAACATGAATTTTACAGGCAGCTGTTCACTCTGCCATAAAAAGTCCAAACTGCTCAGGCTTTTACACCAAAAATACACACATGCATCCAGTTTAATGATCCAGCTGTGTTTAACACTTGTTCCTGATGATCACACACAACAAATAAAATCAATCCAATGATAGGAATACAGCACATTATACCTCTGCCTGTTGACACTGTGGCAAAATTACCAGTACAGAGTACGGGTGATAACTTCACAAACTTCACTCTTATGGGATTTTAACTCTCAAGAACCACTTGTGCTTTTTCTATCTTCATGATTCTTGCATTCGCTCACCTTGTCTGACCTGGAAATCATTTCCCATCTGTCATGATGAAAAGTCTTCCACTTTGTTGAATTTGCCTGAAGGAGAAGAAGATCAAGGTGAGAAGAGGTGAATCACATTCTGTCAATCAGCTCTCCATTTTTTAAATTTGTTTCACACATTACTCTCACAGAGCTGTCTAAGAAACATTTAACAACTTAAAGTTTTTTTCTTTGTATAAGTGCTGTCAAAACGAATCCATTAATGCAGATTAACCCATCGTCATGATTAATCTGATTAATCAGGATTTGCAGCAGTGGACAAAAACACAACAGATAAACAGACATAGGACAGTGCAACAAAACCTAATGAAATGCAACTAAGAAATATGACAAATATGAAGTGCCATAGCTCTGCTTAGAAAGGTTAAAAGAAGATTAAGAGCTTTAATTGCACAAAGAACAGGAGAAAATTTGTATCTGTTTATCTTCACCCTGGGCACCGAGTACCTCCAACCTGAGAGGAGAAGAACAAAAAGTTCTGTTCTGAACAGAAAGGTTACCATTTAATGAGATAAAACAAAAAGACAAAATTGACTCAATAAAAGATCAGTACAATAAAACCATCAGCGTCGTCTCCACATTAAAAGCATTTATTCAGTGCAGAGAATAGAGTCTCTGAAAGCTCTTTTTTTGCTGAATGCATTTGTGTTCCTCTCATGATTCAAGTGACTGTCAATCACAGCGCCGCGGTACGTGCAGCTCTCATCATTTGATCATAGGTGGGTCTTTAATCATAGGAGCAAGGGTTGAGTGGGAGCTTTCTGGAAATCAATGATGATCTCTTTTGTCTTTTTGACATTGATCTTTTAGGAAGTGGTCGTTGCAACACTCGACAAAGTCCTTCATGAAAGAACCGTGATTGACCTGGTTATCCTGAAGCAGACTGATCAAAACTGTGTCATTTGCAAACTTTAGCAGATGCCTCTCCTCCTGCAATCATTTGAATACAAAATATACAATATGAACATCACTCTGACTCCCTGAAGCCTGCAAGTTAACCCTTTGCCTACAGAGGGTAATGAGGTCAGGAAATATTTTGTTATCAAAGCTGTAAACTGGTTTATATAATACAGTGTCTGAGCGCTTCTGCCCCTTGTTCCAGTCAAACATAAATCTGAATTTTTTAACATCTGGTGCATGATTTTTGCTCATGGCATGAAATAGTTAGCAGTTGAAAAAGAAGAAAAACAATTTTGATTTTTTTTGGGAGTTTAGTGAGACAGAAAACTGTAAATGGTTGCAAAGACTTAAAAAGTCCCAGATTTGTTTTACCAACCCAGCATTGAGGTTAAAGTTGGAAAACAGTGTTTTTACTCAATTAATCTCCATTATCGAAGAAGGTTTTGCAAGTTTCCACTCAAAATGCTGGTACTTGGCTCCATCAAGATGTGGTCTTTTTTTTGTCAACATGAACTGTTCTAGGAGTTTAATCAACACATTAAATGAGTATAAGATCCCATGTTTTTTATTTAGTTTGCCCATGCAAAATGAAACCTGATAAATAAAGATAGAAAATGAATAATGTTTAATCTACAGACACCCTATGATTAATCTGGTTAAATATTTATGTCCTTTGACTGCACTAGTTTACATTTCTACTGAAACAGCTTTTTTTTACAAACTCAAACAGCTGTTTTTCTTCAGTGTACTACTCACTTTCATCAGGTTTAAAACAGAGCCACAGGGTTCATAACAAATAACACAGATGTGTTCATACATTAGATTTTAAAGAAAGATTAAATAATTAAAATTATTACCAAATTAGCATCATAAAACCACGCATGTTTCTGTGTGAGACCTTTCTATGACCAATAAATCCTCCTACATGTGATACAGCCTGAAAGCTTTAAATTCTTTTCACGAAAGGTTTCCTGAATACATCCTGCCTGCTCTGAAATACTTTAACCTTTTATAAAATCTGCACCGTCATCATCCTCAGTCCCATAGCAGGATCGGTAAATCCAGATATGTGAGATGCAGAGCTTCAAACTGAGATACGATGTGACGTGAAATGATGGACGACCTCAGAGAAGCTCTCCTGTGGACTAACAGCCGAACGCCTCGGTTTGTTCAGAGTGTTGGCGGCAGCTCTATGAATATTAACATGGTAAAATATCAGCCGTTTACGGCACGGATGACATTTGCATTCAGTCATTTCTGTCCTGAAGAGTCATAAAAACTGACATTAGAGCAGCCGTGACACTTGAACAGAGGGGGAACATTTATCCCACACATCTATAAACTATCAGCCTCTCAGCGAGTGCACAGACTCAGGCTGTAACGCTCGGGTCACATGACCACAGCAGCACACGCTGACCTTTGAAGTGTCTCCTTCCATTAGATCAGACTCCGCAGGGACACACAGGTTTAGAATCTAAACACTCCTTTGTGTTGGTGATGTTTCAGTCTGCAGAGCTGACGGAAAGAGAGAGAGGGAGAGGAGGGTGAAGTGAGCTTGATTCTATCATCAGAGAAACAACACATCTCCAGTGAACAGAGCTGCTGTAAATCTTCTGTGTGCAGACATTTGAGTTGACTTTTACAACATGTTTGAGTTTATTTTTATTAAAGAAACACTTCATTGTGATGCAGCTATTTGTTTTCTGAAAGAGGAGGCGTTTAGGTTGTTCAGAATCTGACAAAACAAAAGAGGTGAGCAGAGCTGACATATGTTGCTCACTTGGACATAAAAAGGGAACTTCCAGGCATGCATAGATTTTATAATAAAGTTTGACTGCAAATCTTTCTCTGGAAGGCTGCAGGTGGTTAAAGTACTAAATCCCAAGATAGGAAACACGCCAGGGCGCTTCAAAGACCTTTGATTTACTCCTAAAGCTCTAATACAAAGTTTTAAATTTGCATGAACAGAATTCTTGTTTCTCTCATAAGCACTGACCCTATCAAACATACTGAAAAACGGTTGTATGCTCATATCCACTCACGCAAGTTTCATGTCAGAGTGGAGCGGGTCAGTGAAGAAAATCTGTCCATGGAAGAGATTTATAGATCAAATGAGTGCAGTGAATTTTCAGACGGATAAACAAAGGTTCGTAAATTGATGATTAGATGTTGAATTGGATATGACACCAAGAATGTATCTAACATTTCACTTTTGTTCAGCCATTCTCTGTGAAAACCATTGAGTATGAAAAAGCAGTGAGAGCTGTCAGTCGATTTCTTCCTTTATTTATTTACTGGTGGTGGGCAGATTGATCTGAATATTGATATATCAATTCCAATGTTGGTACCAGTATAAATCAATACTTATGAGATGAGATCGATATTTAGTCTTTAGGTTCCCCTCCATTTGTGTGCTCCTCTCACTCACTTTGCTCCTGTGCACTCTGCCTTAAAGTTGCTGTTTTACACTGAAGCAGGAAGAAATCAAGAAATCAAAGCACTGTTCACTTTCATTCTTGAACAGAAAGATAAGTTTTAGTGGTTGTGTGTTATTCTCTACTAATTTTGACAAACTGCTTTTCTATATAAGAAGTATCGATATTGGTATTGATACTGGTGATACTGGCCCTATATCTACTTGGTATCAGATTGATACCAAATTTTGCAATATTGCAAATCACTACTATTTACTTTAGAAATTATAGAGGCTATTCTCAGTTATAAATACACTCCCGTGTACACAGTCTCTGCAGAGAACATTCAAAAGGCACAGGATTAAAATTTTAGAATGAGTTTACAATATCATATATCTAAACTGAGTGTGAAAAAGTGGACTATCTGAAAACAAAAGACACAAAAAGTTTCCGTTGTCAATATGATCTAAAAAGAGTAAACAGTTGTTTGTTAATACATGGCTTCACCCAAAGAAAAGTTATTGTCTTATCATTCATATTCTCTGAAAAAAGGCCAAAAAAAATCATAAATTCTGCCAGGATATGTAAAATTATGAGCACAATTATATCCCTTAAAGTGCTCCACTCACTCCTCACTCTGGATTCCAACTGCAGCTTCTTTCAGAGCTGACAAACATTTCTAACAGTGATCTATCCATGAAGGAGGGGTGAATCAAATATTTCATCTGTTGTTGTTTCGTTTGTCACATCCAAGCTGCTGACGGGTGCTGTGATTTCCTTGCAGGCCTCTATTTCCTTTCTGACTCTCTTTAAAGTCATTTTTTCCAGCTGACAAAAAAAACAATGCTTCATTTTTCTCTACCTCTGTTGCTATGGCGTCAATCTCCAGCACAGGGAGCTCTCTTTTGTTTCTATAATGCGTCCCTCTAAGCCATAAATTCCCTGGTTTAGGTAGGATAAACCTTTAATATTCGCAGGCCTGCTATTTAGATTATGGTTTTCTTTGTTTTTGCAGCCAGATTTATCAATACCTGATCAGGGGTGTGCTGTGATTGGCCTTGTAAGCACGTATCATAAATCACATATGAACATTGCCGTAAGCCTGCTTTTGCACTTAAATCTGCTCCAATTACCACACAAGGTTGATAAATGAGGGCCATTATACCTCTGTGTTGCTACATTCAAACAATTCTCTTCTGCGTTTGCTCACCTGAAAGTACAAAAATGAAAGCACATGCATCCCCTGGAACCACAAACGTCATCTATTTGTTTCTGTAGCAGCGTTTTACCTCAGAGAACCTGAGGCCCTGCATGGTACCTTGAATTCAAAGCAGCCCGTCCTGAATATTTCAGAACGCCAGCGCCCTGAGATCTGCAGCTTTCTCCCTCTGGACGTTTCTCTGCAGGTAAATGAGGTCTGAGGTCAGAGCATCACCTGGGAGTTTAGCACCGGCCTGATGGAAGATTTAAAATACCTCTAACATCTGCCATCCGTTCTCAACCTAACGCTCATCCTCGGAGAATACAGACCCTCCTGAGGTTTTTCTGTATTTGTCTGAACTGTGTGGTTTCTTCTGTTACCTGAAGCATAGATTCGTCCTTCACGTCACAGCGGGTTCTTCAGATCAGCTCGTCATCCTCTGCAGAGTTCTTTCATGAACAGAAACCACTCATTTCCATTTAAATGAATCGCACACACACACTCACACATACATGCACACTTGTACACACACACACACTGCTTCCTCTGAAGGTCGACTCTCAGATCTCCTATCTGAGATGTTAGCATGCTAACAGGTTTGCCCTCAGGTGTGTGGAGCTGCTCCGACTGATGTGAAACTCTCAGCAGGTTCAGACTGTGAAATGCTCTCGCCCTCAGGGGACGTTTATCAGGAGCCCCGCCAGGGATTTAAGGTCCATAAAAATACAGAACTCTGGACCCGTCTCTCCTCCAGCACAGGCCAGAAGAGACGTCACCTCCTGAACCTCATCAGCCGCTCAGACTTCAATCATTCTGACTTACAGGAGTCCTTTAAACCAACTCAAGACTTTAACCTCTCATGATCCATTCCCCAATTGCATTTGAAAAGCTTAGATTTTTCACATTTCAGTCACTAAGTTTGTTTTACAGTTTTCTTGACCAACAAAATGTAATCAGTGAAAGAATCACTCACAACAAATGTGGAGTCCTACCTGTTTGGGGTCATTACGTCACATCCTGACACCCGTACCCTGACTTGTCACTCTCCTTTCCACCAGAGGAATCCAGCGTTCAAACATATCAAAAGTGTTGTTTCATCAAATTATTCCAAGTGGTGAAATTTCTCCTGTAAAGTCCATTTGGGACCAAGTTGTTTTTCTGTCTGTCACGTTCATTCTCAGTCTTACAGCATTTCCTCCTCAATATGAATCTGGCAAAAATGAGTGTGTTTGTTTTCCTCAGGGTTCTAGCTGCGAGACAATTGTGATCCTGTTGTTTTCTGTTGAGTTTTAATCCCAGGACAGCTTGTGATAGCCAACAGTACTCTCCAATTGATTGGCCAATAGCGCATTATGGTCTTGCATAATAGCTCTGTTTAAGGGTCATTCGTTGGCTTAAAGTACAGTAAACTACTCTTACAGTAACCAATCCCCTTACTGTTCACATCAGGTCAGCTGCAGCCATTTACATCATTGGTGAGACCTTTTTTTATTGCCATGCATCTTCATTCACGTTGATGTGCACAACAGAAGTGGTGAACATTTTTATTATGAGAGCAAAGTTGATGAAAAAGAGGACACTGAGCTCTGACAAAGCTGGTTTTGTTTGAGTCTTTGGGCAAAAGCGTGTACAGTGAGCACAACTCTGCCTAGTGTTTGGTCACCTGAGACTAAAGGTTTTAGCTAGAAAACTCAAACTTTACCTAGATGTAGATGGCAAGGTGCAGAAGTGATGTGGTGGATGTTTTATATCTGGCATGAAGCATCTTGAAGTTAATGATGTTCAAAAATTGGTTATAAAAAAATTGAAGAGACAAAAAAGGTGTTCCAGCTGCATTAAGCCTGTGGTGAACTTCAGCCACATATTAAAACATGACAATTTCTGAAGCTAGAGATTTTACTAATCTGTCAAATGAGGTGTCACTGATGAATTTTGACCATGTGGTTCTTTAGTTGTATGGCTTGAAACATAGTTTGGTATATGGTTTGGCGAGAATTAGTGGAATGCAAGGGGTTAAAGTAAATATTTTTCCTGTCAGGATGTAAACAGTTGGGTTTTTGTCGACCTTACCTGGAGATTACAGCTGATAGTGACTAGAGAACTGGTTACCTGAAGTTTTATGGAGGATGTTGGTCATCCTACTGAGTGAAACCTGCATGTTGCTTCCGTTTCATCCTTCTTTCCTGCGTGAGCGTGTGATTGTTCACACAGCCTGCAGACAGAGGGGAGCACGCTGCCGGCTGTTTATCCTCATTAATATAAAGTCCACAGCACAGAGAGGCTCCTTCATGGAAGCTGTGGAGTCTGTTCTCCACCCAGCAGCAGCCTGCAGCAGGCCGTTACTTAAAACCAACACCAGCTTCAGGTGCAGCGAGTCCTCGAGTCCTCGGCGACTCGCTGAGAGATAAAAGAGAACAAAGACCCCGACGGGGACGTTCCTGTGATTAATGAGAGTTAAACTGCAATAATCTGTGAAATCTGAGCTTTAATAAAACATGAGAATTATTCACTTCAAAAGAAAAGTCCCATTAAAAATGATGATATTCTGTGAAACGAAGAGACGCTGCCATGGATCATCCTTTAATAGGTTTTTATTCTGCACAAAGAGAAATGAGCTCATCCAGCTAGAGGCTGCACGCACTATAATGTGCAACCCCCAGAACAGAGCCATACCATCAAATATAAGTTATTGCATGCAAATAATTCATTTTATTCAACAAGAGTGGACCTGAGTGAAGTTAATTATTTGCAAACACGAGCAAAGTTGGATTTATGACTGAACAAATCATGTAACTGGAGCAGATCATGATGCATACCGTTGGGGAAACAGAGTAATCCTTGGATTAGAGAAGAAAGCTGTGCAGGTTTTCTCTAGCCTGTTATTTCCTGTTACTTTTATGGCTCCTAAACACACCTTGAGCATGATTATTGGCCAAAATGCATTAAAACTGCTGGGCCGTGGCGTAGGCAATATAAGCAAATGATGGGGTGCAAGATGATAAATGGATAAGTGGATGATAACAACAAGAAAAGGGAAACGTGTTTAATGACTAAATATCATCTTTTTTATATTTTACAAAATGTAATTTGTGTGCTCTAAGTCTGTAATGCCACAAATGAATCCAACATAATACGACTGTAAACTATTTAAAAATTGACCAATTTTCCTGCACTCTACTTGACCTCAACCAGGCACATCACAACATCCACAACATCACTCCTCTTTGTTACCAGCTCATTATGGGAGGAATGTACAGGCTGTTTATCAGATATAAATGACACTGATTGGCAAATCCATATGATAAATTATAGTTATTATGTCGAAGAAAAAAGTCTTCAGGAGCCCTGGGATGAAAGAGAAGAGGAGAGGAGAAAGATAATGAGAAGATGTTTGATTTTTACCTGGAGAAAAGCTGAGTTGCATTTTGATCTGTGACTCCGTCCATTCCATCATCTGAATCCTCTTTTCAGCATAAATCTATCTGTTGATGAGTGAAGCAATGTAGCAGAAGGAGGGAGTTGATAGTGTTCCAGAAAATGTCTCAGCTTATTCTACAGACCATTCATATTAATGATAAGGCGCTGCACCGGGCTACTGGTGTTATTCTGATGCACCAACCCATCAAGATGTTGAGCTTGCATGAGGCATGGCCCATATTAAGTCAGAATTTTGAGATAAAAGTCAAACTTTTGGAATAAAAGCTCAAAGTTTTTAGATGAAAAGCCAAAATTTTGAGATAAGAGTCAAAACTTTGGCATAAAACATCAAAGTTTTTGGATGAAAAGTTAAAATTTTGAGATAAAAAGTCAAAATTAGTCCATAATTAAGTCAGTTTTGAGATTAAAAGTACATATTTTTTCTTTTGATCGTATAAATTTGAGTTTTATCTCAAAATCTTGACTCAGAATGGGAAAATACTTGGGAATAATATTTGTTTGTTGATAATTGAGAAGCACACCAATATTCCAGTACGTGCCTTTGAAACTATGCATAGAGACTAATTGTGTTATTCATTACACTTGCAAATGGAAATATTGTTCAAAATAATCACAATGACACAATTTTGCCAATTGGTGCAGCACTAATGTAAATTGGGTGACATGTTACCTCATAAATTAAAGACAATGGTTAAAATAATGCTATTTCATTTCCTTTTGAGCGCAAGTAAATTACCCAAAGGCGCCACATTTGGTAGGGCCAACTCTGTCCACCGTCCACCGTTGACACGCGACTCCAAAAGGTCAAAGCAGAGACAAAAAGATCATCAAAAATGACCAAATGTGAGAAACAGACTCACAAGCTGGTTACAAGTGGAGGAAACATTTTGTTAAACTTCTTTGAGTTGAAAATACAACCCCAAATGTTCAATGTGAGTCTCCTCCTGCAGCTTTTTTTTTTTTTCTCAGTGAAATCTCTGGAATTGATCAGTCACTCACACGCGGCCTCACGCCGGCTCACACTCCGTCACTTTGCAGATTAGCTCACACTTATCGCCTCTCCATCTGTGCTGCCGCGTGACGCTGCTGCAGAAACCGAGGCGGTAGATAATTCAAGCGACTCCATCACACCTGACAGAGCGTCACCTGGCTGCAGGTCTGCGGGGGTTAAATGAGTGATGGAGCGTCAAAGCGGCCCAGCAGAGGACGGTCGAGATGTGGAGTGTGTTTGGAAATAAGAGGTGAAACCTGAGGGAATAAATGGAGAAGGGGTTTGGAGCCAGTTTGCACCTTTGATCTGAGTCGACTCTGTCCAGCTCTAGATAAAGAAACATCCTCTTTTTGGGGTTGTA
Source organism: Thalassoma bifasciatum (assembly GCA_008086565.1). Classification (NCBI taxonomy): domain Eukaryota; kingdom Metazoa; phylum Chordata; class Actinopteri; order Labriformes; family Labridae; genus Thalassoma; species Thalassoma bifasciatum. The sequence continues at coordinate 33,309 of RPOG01001037.1, forward strand.
TGGTTTTGGATTCAAATGACCATATTCTAAAAGTAATTTCATAGCCCAAACATTTATAAATGACACTCCTTTTCTGTTTGAAAGAAACATAAATAATGTATTGGAACCCAGTTAAAATGCAGAAAATGGAAAAACTGGCTTTGTTGAGATTTCCTATTTCCTGCATAAATTATGTCCAAATATTGAGATAAAAAGTCAGTATTTCAGCTTTTTTTAACATTATGTTGACTTTTAATCTAGAGAATTTGGATTCCATTATCTTGAAAAAAGACTTTGTATCTTATAACTTTGACTTAAGAGCTCAATTTTCACTTTTTATCTCATAATTTTAACATTTCGTTTCACACCTTTGACTTTTTCCCTCAAAATCTTGACTTTCTGTCTCAAAATTTTTCACTTTGCTTCTCAAAATTTAGACTTTCTGTCAAATAATCTCAACATTTTGTCCCAAGTTTTTGACTAAAGAGCTTGAAATTTTGACTTTTCTCATCATTTTGACGTTGGATCCCAAAATTTTGACCTTTTTCTTGTGATGTTGACTTTTAATCTCTTAAAATTTTGACCTTTTGTGTCATAACTTTGACTTTGTTGCCCACAATTTCAGCCCATATCACAGAATTGTGACTATTTTTTTTTTTTTTTAAATTTTGACCTTCTCTCTAGAAATTTGTCCAAATACGAGCCAAAAAAATTCTCAACCTTGGTCACAGCCACAAGGAAACAAGATGTACTACCTCATATTTGCAGATTGCATCAAAAGTTTGTGTGTTGGAAGATTTTTTTCATCTATTTCTTCTTTTGGAGTCATACTCCATCTCCTCTTCCTTCCAGCTTTTATTGTTTTTTAGAAAGATAACAAAATGATAAATGTCTTTATCACCCTCTTCATCGTCTCCTGCGGTTCCTGCACATCTGAATATGAGTAATGATGAAACATGTAATAACACCAGCGCGGCGCCTCAGGAGACGCCGTGCACTCCTGTTCAGATTAACACCTCACCTCGCCTCTGTGAGACGTTCAAGAGCTGCTGGATCTCAAACACTCACCTGATTTTAGCTCAGCCTCCCCCTCGGGCGCTCGGAGGAGACCTCTGACGATAAATCACAGCAGATGGCTCCTCCAGGAAACAAGTGCAGCTCCACCAAGTTCATTAGGTCACCAATAATGAGATCTTCAGTTTGTAAGCAGCAGAGAGGATTCCTGATTCCTGCACGGACGACTGAGTTTAACCTCAGCCTGGACTAAAAACTCAATCCCCCTGAGACCTTCTCCAGCCTTGTGTCCCCTCAGAATAACTCCACACTGTAAGGAAATGTGTGTTTTGACTACCAGCTGCATAATGAGAACACCAGATGTGAGCAGAATCTCATCTCCACACACTGATGCATCTCAATTTTGTGACATTCATCACACAAGACGCTAATCGTCTGGAAACTATAATAATGACTGCAGATTGTTAATTGCTCATTAATTAGAACATCACTGCAGCGAGCGACAGCTCAGTCCCCCCGTCCTCTCTGCCGACCTTCATCTCCATCATGAGGACGATGAGGAAATCTTTCTGAATGTCCTCAGACCTCCTGAGAGCACACAGACCTTCAAAATAAAAGCTTCATGTGAGCCAAGCGTCCTCTCCTCCAGGACTCTGCTCTAAAAATAAACTGTTGTTCCTGCTCGCCGCTATCAGATTACTCTATCTCCTCCTCTTCACAGAACAATTAATCACAGCGCTGAGCTCCTCTAAATGAAGTTACCTTTCCCTAGGTATCACAGCCGCTGCAGAGATTCAGGGGAAATTAGCTTTTGAAAGATAGCTTCATTTCAGCGCGGCGATATGAGGGAGATGTGGGGAGGATTGTTTTCTCTCTGAGGCAGGGAGCTCACTTCCTCCTGTGCACACAGAAACAAACACGCCTGGAAGCTTCTTAATGAGTTTTACTTGTCGGACACCTGTGTGCAGAGATGGATTAAGATTTTAAGATGACCAAGCATGAGAACATCACTACACGAGACAATCAGACTCCATCTCATCAGTCAAACCCAACTCAAAACTCATCTGTTCAAACTGGACACTGTGCACTTTCTGATTTGTTATGCTTTTATTTTCTTGAAGGTGACCTTGGGTGACTTGAAAGGTGCTGTAACTATCATGTTCATTAATGCTCATCAATAACTGAAAAAATAACCAACAGGTGATGTCACTGATAGAGTTTTTTTTTTTTTTTATCCAATAAACTGTGAGCATAAACCAAACTAACAGGCTCAATCTGGCCTGAAAGGAGTAACAAAATGAAAACCTAGAACTCCAACCACTGTGCAGGATCTTAACACACCCCTGCCCTCCTCACTCAGAGAAACAGTCGCTCTGTTTTCAATCGGTGGAGCACTAAGCCAAAGAAACAGGAGTCTAAATCCTGCTCTGAGCGCTCTGAACAAGAGGAACTGTTTTTCAGTTCATTCACTTTGAGATGTTTCGATCCATTAAAGGATGATCTGAGAAAAAGGCGGAGAGAGGCTTTCATACCTCATCCATTACTGTAGCACCAGTTGAATAATAAAAACTCTGAGAATAAATACGTATGAATCATTCAGTGACATGCCATTTAGAGAATGAAATAAATGTTGGAATGTGCTTTGGGCTCTTTGAAAGCTGCATTTCAACTTCTCAACAGCGTAAACACCGAATGTCAAAAATATCCTGAAGATGCAGCTGAAGCTTTTAGACCCTGAAATCCTGCAGCAAACAACAAATATAGACGAAAAAATCTTTAAAATGTTTTCTTTTCATCTGTATAAACACTGCATTTCTTAACCAAAACTCAAGTCGTAGTCAGGACTTCAATCGCATCAGTTCCTCTGGATAAACACCACAAGACAAGAATAAAAATAAACTCAAAGAAGCTCTTTTTGGGTTTACAAAAGTTTGACTCTGAGAGTTTGAGGGGCTTTCTGCACTTATAAACACGACCACACAGAAACCCTAAGTGTTTTTAAACTCTTGAATCCTCTCAGGTTACAAATTGTTTTGTACATTTGACTTTTTGGTTCCCCAGTATTGACATTTATGCAAAGCTCACTTCATTTCCACTGAAGACATCAAGAGGAAACTGCTTAAATATATTTTCTGGTTCTGTTATTTGTGAGTTTTTGTCAGGTCTTTCAGTCCCAAAGGATTCAAACACCTTTTAGATACTTTCATTTTTCTACAGTATCAAACATGGGGTAGAAATATTTTTATAATATTTTGAGGCAGGTTTAATGACACACTTGAGACGGAAAAAAAAGAGAGAAACTGGTCCACAGCTCTTAGATCATGTGAAGTGTTTCCTGTCTAAAGAGTGAGAGGAACAGCAGTGATATTAACATTTCACACACGGCCTGAGCAAACACACACACACACACACACACTTTCTGCTGATCTGTCTTGTGGAAACAATCCGAGTCATCCCGACAGTCAGCGATATTCAGAGTAAATGAGTTAGCCGTGGTCTCACAGAGGACCGATCCATGCTGCCGACACTTTGGCATTTCGAAAAGCCGTTTAGTTTGATTGAAGTCATCCAGCTGAAACCTCCACAGTCAGTCTGTGATTCCCTAAAGTGTCCCAGCCATCTCACTAATGATTCCCTAAAAGAGAAGCTATCTCCATTCTAATACAAGGACAACACACACTCATACACACACGGAGTGAGCTTCACACACAGAGTAGACTCCACACACACACAGCATGCACTCAAAAAATGAAAAAGGGACCTCTAATAAATTTATGACACCAACTGGTTCCATGTAAATGTATTGAAGAAGTTGAAAGCTATACTTTAAAGTTCAACTCAGTCAACCCTGAAATTGTTGCTTTCAACCATCATGATACAGTTATGTGTAACTAGTTGATGTTGTAAACTTAATTAAAGTCAGTGTTACCTTTTGGACTGTTAGCCTCACACACAAAAGCACACACACACACAACACCACAAACAGAGTGAATGCCACACACACAGAAAGCCCCAAACACACACATAGAGTGAGCTTAACACTGACACAAAGCTCTGCACTCTCTCACACACACACACACACACACACACACACACACACTCACGCACACACACACACACATAGAGTGAGCTTTGCACTCACACACACACACAGAGGCTGACGTCTCACCTGAAAATTGTCTCAGACACATTAATCTGTTTTTGTTTTCGGGTCACTTCACCTTTTTATCTCATCTGGGCTCAGCTATGATTGTACAAGTGTGTATCTTTTGATCTTTTAAGTGTATTTCTATCTTATAAGTGTTGTGCTTTTTGTTATGTTTGGCATAATTTAGGTAAAAATGTCCATTAAAATCAAAAAGACTTTTAGGGGCACTGTGTTCACATATTTGCTTCAGTTCAACAAAGAGAGAAACTGACCTTTTCTACCTGAGGGACGGGCAAAAATTAACAAGAAAAATGTTTACGTACCATTTTAATGTTTCTATATCCATAGTCATCTGCTTTATATTTGTCTCCTAAGAGGTGAACAAATGTCTTTAAGTCCCAGGTTTCCATGAGAAGCATTTCCACAGTAGCTGGATGTTTCTTTAGCTGACAGTCTCTGAGTAAATGTGTGTTTAAGGATTTCATTTTGAATACGATTAGATTCAAGCTGAGGGCCAAACGGAAGTCTCTGCAGTCGATGTTTGCACTTAGTAAAACACTGAGAGCTGACCTCTGGAATCAAACTGACTAAAAGCAGCTCCTGGATCTGGACTAAAAGCAGCCATACCATCTCTCTCTGTGACCTTCTGACCCATCAGGATGAGATTACAGGAGTCTGATGGGAAACTTTTGTCCATGATGGAGGAAAGTGCATCATTTGACCCAGTTTAGAAATAACCCATGAGTATTGTGTCACCCATTATCTCTATTATGCAACATTTTTTAGTGTCATAACGTTACCTCAGCATTAAATCCTTATTCTAAAGCTTTCAAAAGAAAACCTGAGCTTTCCCTGTACAGGATTTCTAAATGGAAACATTAAAGTGGATTAAAGGTGGAAGACAAATGGACGGATCCACTTTAAATCCCTTTGCATTTGTTTCCAGATTTTATTCCAAAGCAAATGCTCCTTTAAAGAGGGGTTACTCGTTTTTTGTTTTGTTTTTTTAATATAATGTCAGAGCAGCTACATATCCATTCATCAGAGACATTTCTAAATGTTGAGGGGCCTCAAACACCAAGGTCTGGCCCCTGCTAGAGGACTGGCCAATCAGAGAGAGGGGAGTTTGGGGAGCAGGGAGCCTTCTTAAAGAGACAGAAGCTAAAAAAAAAAAACCAAGTGTTACAAAAACAAAGGTTGATATACCTGTGTGAGAAAACTTTAAAAGTCTTCTTTGAAGAGGGGTTACTCTGTTTTTCCATACTTAAAACATGGACGTAACAATGCTGGATGTTGAAACTAAATTTTAATGCAATGTCAGAGCAGCTGCATATCTATTCATTGGATACATTTCTAAATGTTGAGGGGCCTCAAACACCAAGGTCTGGCCCCTGCTAGAGGACTGGCCAATCAGAGAGAGTGGGGTTTGTGGATCAGAGGGCCTTGTTAAAGAGACAGCATTCAAAAAAAAAACAAGTGTTACAAAAACAAAGGTTGATATTCCTGTGTGAGAAAACTCTAAAATTCTTCTTTAAAGAGGGGTTACTTTGTTTTCCCATTCTTAAAACATGGACGTAACAATGCTGGGTGTTGAAACTAAATTTTAATGCAATGTCAGAGCAGCTGCATATCTATTCATTGGATACATTTCTAAATGTTGAGGGGCCTCAAACACCAAGGTCTGGCCCCTGCTAGAGGACTGGCCAATCAGAGAGAGGGGAGTTTGTGGAGCAGGGAGCCTTCTTAAAGAGACAGAAGCTAAAAAAAAAAAAAAAAGTGTTACAAAAACAGAGGTTGACATATCTGTGTGTCAACCTCTGTTGTGACATATCTAAAACTTTAGATTTCTTATATTACTGAGTCTTTTCTTTACAAACAAAGAAATGTTACCTCATGTGACCTGATCGGACAAAAAAAATAAAGACAGAAATGTTTTTCTTATCATCGGCATGAAGTCTGAGTGAAGCCTGTTTACTCCGCGATGGTTTGGAGCCTCTAATGGAGCCTCTCTCGCTGTTATTTCCCTGAGATCAGAGCTCTCCCCTTCCCGGTTTTTCTCAGAGTAAAAAGCTTTCAGAGCTGCTGAGAGGCCGCAGAGCCTCAGGGCGACAGATCAGGTGTCTGCAGAGCGACCTGAGGACTGAGAGGATGAGGGGGTTATTATCTCTGTCAGCTGACTCTGGGGACACAGCGGCTGTATATCTCTGCTACTGCTGCTGCTGCTGCTGCTGTGGTTTCATACACATCTCCTCCATCTCTCCATGAACAACACGGTGTGGTAGATATGAGAAAACCACAGCAGATAGAGGAGAGGAAGAACACAGGGTGTGACTTATCAACAGGAGCGAAAACTCAGGCGAATATGCAGAAGATTTATGATGCCTGCTCCCTCTGTCCACGCTTTCCCTAAGTGAATATAAATCACATGACTGTGAATACCTGCCGGATCTCCTGACCCCCTGGTAGTTCATCCTGAGCTCTCTGCTCTCACAAGACAATTAATCATATAACATTATTCTTTCAGTCTGACTTTTCTTCCCGTGTTTCATATTAATGTTTTTGATGTGGACGTTACTATTTTGCTGCAGAATCACTGTCTGTATCGTACATGGACGTAAGCTGTGTCTCAGTCCAGGGGCTACAACCTTCGAAGGCTGGAGATTTGAAGACCGGTTACATCACAGTGGTGCGTCAGAGACTCCTTCAGATGCAGCCGACAAACTCAGCCTCTTTTGGGTGCCACTGAAGACAGATTTGGTGAATCTTTCACAGCTCCACGTATCCCAAAATTTGTTGTGCATCATCTTGAAAGATGACGAAACCAGCTGAGCTCCCCAGAGGAGTTATGTTGCAAAATTTGGAGTTTAGTTGCATACTTTTGAAAAACTTGCCATATTTCACTTTCAGTTAAGAAAGTTTGGAAAAGTTTGAACTGAAGCTTGACAGCAATTGGTGACACTTTCTATCTTTCAGACTTAAAAGACTAATGTCCCTTAGATTACAACTACTTTTACATTTATAACGTGTTTATCAATGCCTCTTTCTTCCCAAACTTTTTGATTACTTGCACAAAAATGTTTTTCAAATGATGTCACTGCTCATATACTTCCATGCATCCTTTACATTGGCAAATAACTGAAGTTTATTACAACAACAAACTAAAAAACAGAAATAGTGACTGAAGGAGGTATCGCTAATGTACCTTTTGTAAAGAGGCAAAAACAGAGGCAGCGTTGGAGATTAAGCTGTTAAAAACATTGTGTTTTCCTTCAAAAAGTGTGTACGCATTGGTTGGTAACAGCAACACTGCCCCCAACAATGGTGGGACTGTTTTTCCGCTCCGTTTAACCTGTATCCATAAGCTTTATGGAAATCTGAAAAAAAAAAATGAAGTAAGCATGGACAGAAGATGCTGTCATTATCCAGATCTGCATTTAACATATAAAAAGGTATTTAGATGCTGTTTATCTTTCCACGCTTTGTTTATTAATAGGGACGGCTATTCGAAACACTATTACATTTATTTCCATTTGATGGTTATTTCCCGCTGACAGATGCGATAAACACTGGTTCTATTTATCTATAAAGCATTTACCAGCAAGCTACAATCATATATCACCTTTCTGTTATGAAACCCTGGTTCATTTTCAATCTGTTCAAGTGAGAAGACGAGGAGTGAGTACTTTTATCCTTCTGGAGAGTTTAGAAATGTAATTCTTATCACCAGAATGTAACTGTTCCAATTGATTTCAATGATTAACTTATCATGGAAGCTCTATTATTTTATGTTTATATTTTTCCTTGTTGGTACTGTTTTTACTTATCTTATTCCTAAAGCAGCTTTAACTATTTTTCAGCTCGTGTTGTTTGCATTATATGTACTGAGTCTATGCATCATGGTAAATGAGAGTTGCCCTCAGTGATCTCTCTGTGAACTTTAAATAAAGGTTTATTGATTGATGGATTTGATCCTTGAACCTTGGAGGCTTTGAATGAAGCTCTCAGGCTTGGATACTTCTTGTTCACAGAAATCTTCTTTTCGTTTCTGCAAACAGTAAGTTTTCAACAGACAGGTTACAAAAGATGAATGACACAGTGTCATCTGCAATAAAACAGGTGTTGCAACCTGCATTAAAATGTACAATTTTGCTGCTCTTTAACCTTTTAAGATCTGAGCGTTTTTCTAATGTGCATTTTTTTTTAAATTTCTCCTTGCCGTTTAAGATCAGTAAGATCTAATAAGTGTAAAAACCAAACTTAGTCTTTGTTCATGAAGTTATGTTTTTAGTGTTATTAGTTTGCTACTAGTTTTTAGATAACATTGCTCTTTTTTTCTCATTGAAATGGGTGTTAAATTATGATATCACCCAAAATGACAAGTGTCTCGAAACGTGGCCAATAGATTAAGGTTTTAAAAGTTTAAGTTTCATGGGTCTGAGATGTAATGTCCACATATGCAGACAACAGGTCTTAAGAGGTTAAATTGCAAAAGTAAAGGTGATAAGAAAAGTTACTGACAAATTGAAGTGCTATAAAAGAAACCAACAGAAAGACAACTCTCCTTTCCGAAATGGCAACCACGGTTTCAAAACTCGATTTCAGAGATGAATGGATGACGTCAGAAGGATTATATACTCCATGCTTATATATGAGTTACATTAATGAAACAAACATGTTGACTCTTCATCACTCTGCTGACGTGTTTCTAACGCAGCGTTATGTGACGACAGCCGTGTTTCTCTTCTATCGCCCTGGAGGTTACAGCTCGTCCCTGAGAGGACGGATCATTAACCAGCAGCTCTTCATTGTCACTGCAGCCTCCTCCTCTTCTCCTCCTCTTCCTCTTTAGGGGGTGAGCAGGCTGAAGACCTGAAACCACAAAAACATGAGCAGACAGAAAAACAACAGAAACAGCCCCAGTCCAGGTCAGGAAACAGACCCGTCCTCTAGAGAGGCCTCTGATAGAGTCCAGCAACCCCAGACAAATACATCAGGTTTCTTGCAGCTTATTTCTGCTGTTTTTTGTCTATGACGAGCACAATGCTGCTGCCTCTGTGTCTGTTTAAATGGGCTGAACGGAAGTCTGCAGTGTGAGCTGGTGATTCATTCTGAAATGATTCCTTTCTTTCTGTATGAAGTTTGATGGACTCATTACGTCCTGACCATCTGACCCGCTGGACTTCAAACAGCTGCTCTGCACGCGCTCAGTGAATCTTTGAAGCCTTTGAAGCCACATCTTTATGGAGGAAGTTTGAGCCCCAGCTGCTCAGGACCACTGAGGGGGGTTTCTGAAATTCAAATCAGCTCCGCAGAAGATGAAGTGACTCTGACAATTCCCTGAACAAAATAAGAAACACGACGGTGAAGAGATCGACATAAAGATGGAAAGCTTTGTCCTGTTGCTGTTTCTGCAGATTTATATTCATGGATGTATCAACGAGAAAGACAGAAGAACAGGGAACATCTTTTTGTGTTCCGCTCTCATGATCAAACGTACAATCAAGATAGAAAGTCACATACTTTACCCGCTGCCTTGGCGAAGTTCTCAAATTATGCAAAGCTGTCTTTTGCAGAATGTTGCTATTTTCATTTCTGCAGCCCACGTCAGTACAGATCTTTAATGTGGGACCCACTGTGTCTAACATTAGCCGTCTTCTAGGAATGGTACCAATATAAGTTGTTTTGTGCAGTTAAAGTAACGCATCCACGCCCTGAAATGCTCCCACAGTTTTAAAGTTAAGTGTCCCCCTGAAGGACGATTTGGTGATTTTTCTTAATTCTAAAATAAGACAACATTTAGACACAGAGGAGAAAGTCTGCTTTAAGATGAGAAAGCAGACTGTGTATAGATATACATGAGCGTCCTGCAGCTGATCTCTGCAGTGTTTTCTGTGTGTGTGAGTCAGTAAAGCCCTCATTAAGCTGTTAAAACAGGAGTCAGACCAAGGACTGCCTTTACTGCAGGACTCCACTTTTCATGACCCCCTCCTTCAATCAGAGGATGTAATGACACGGCACAGAGCCAAACACGAGCAGCAGAATGGTCAGATTTATAGGACGAATTAAAGGATTTCACATCTAAAGCCACAGACTCAGGACACCAAGGTCAGGCTTCATTCAGCGCTCAGAGATGACGATGTCTGCTACTCTTTCACTTTCTTTTTTTAAAAAGCTATTTGGTTATTATTTTCACTTTCAATGCTCGGGGATGTTGAAGGCTTCAGTCTAATGAAAATTACATAGATACAAACACTTTGGAAATCTAGCATTTCCTCACAGTTTGTTCTGTGACGTGCAAAGACAGAAACATCTTCAAACATACCAAACATGCAAGAGGGGTGCAAGAGAATGAAACAGGCAGCAAACTTAAGGTGAGAGAATATAATATTCAAAATGAATGAGCTTGTCCTTAGGGAGAGCAGTCGTTGGTATTCATTTCATTCCCTTTTTTTTTTCCTTTATATTTTATTCCTAGAGGATGCTTCACTAAAACTACTGTCATCCCAAAATCCGTCTGTATGGAGAGCAAAAGCAGGAAGAGCACAATCCTGGCTCCAGATCGAACTTTCACACTTAGACATAAATCTGATTCTTGCTGTGTCACTAAAGAAAATCTGTTTTCCTGACATCCTGGAATGCATCGGGAATACTTGACCCACCTTAACCATCCAAGGGTCAAAGCTTGAAACTTTTCACTTAATCCCAAAAAGCTATAGTCCCATAATTTTCACCCATGTGAGTGGTCATTTTAAATAAAGAGATTTTCCATTTTCTATATTCATAGTATAAAGTAGATTCAATGCTGTTAAAAATGCACATTGGTCAAGCTCCTACAGTTTTTACGGATTAGCTTCAAGCAGACAATGTACATGTACACAAAAATATGTCCACCCCGTCATTGGGACGTGCCAAAATTAGGTACATCCAGTTAATTAAAAGGTACAAAATGAAGGAAATGCATTCTAAGAGACTGATAAGCCACATGTATTAAGACCTGTTTCATTATTCTGCTACATTTCCATTACAAAAGTAATTCTAGTGAGGACACTGAAGGCACTATATAATGAAATTGACCCTATTATTGTTTTTACTATTGCTATAATACTCACTATAGGGTCCTCCCATGATAGCTCTTTTATGAGTCGTTGTAAATGGGAAAAGAAGAGTACTTCGTTTTGCCATATATTGCTGTACTTTAGTAAAATTTAATGAGAAGCATTTTTTATGAGGTAAACTCTGCCCAGTAAACATACTTGTGTCATTGATAGTGTTACTAATTGTTACGTATGACAGTTTCGAACCATTACACAGAAGGGAATTTCTTTTTCAGCTTCATACCGCAGGAATAAGCAAGAACGCAGCCTCTGTGGGACTTATTATCAACCCCTTACTGCCTGAATCAGATGACAACCACATTAAGGAAAAAAATGATTTTTTTTTCATTCTTACAGAAGCTAAATTGGGAAATGATTATAGATTTGAGTACAGCACATGCATGTGTCATAAATAAGTGAGAAAACATTCATAGAGTGGCTGTGTATTTGATGCGATCTTTGGTATGTGGCATTAGTGGGATATAATAGTCGTGATGTCATAGATCAGGTATGTCACAACTGTTATCAAAGGGTAAAACTGAGATTCATTCACTGATTGAAACAAACTGCTGGAGAGGTCAGAGAAACACAGAGGATCATTTCTGACTCTAAATATCATCGTCATGCAGTTGGCGATTGGTTTGCATCGGATCTCGGATTAGTCTTCATCCAAATATATTTGTAATTACTTCTTATAAACACAAACTCAGTTTGCTGTACACGGACTCATCGCTAATCCTACAGAAACAAGAACGTAATTGAACCAGACTTGCTGGCAAACAGCCATCCGCCTTGACTCAATATGAAATGTGTGGCAGCTGTTGCCTTGGATTTTGTGTTTTTGATTCTGCAGAATAAATATATTTACTGTGCGTTTGCCAGCATGTTTTTTTTACTTTTGTTTGTAATTTTGAGATTACAACATTCAATAATTTGCTGCCAGTTTCTCCTGAGGGGGCTTTAAAACCAGCACTTCTGCACATGTTGGCCTCTGTGTAAAGAGCATCACGGTCTGTGTGGGTAACGTGGCTAAAAGCATTTTTCAGATCTGATAAATGGACACACAGTTTGCCTCCTCGTCTCTGACCCTGAAGCAAAAACCTGCTGATATATATTTAGCACACTGATGAACTGCAGCCGCAGGTGCATTAAGGTGGTGAAGAAGTGGGCGGAGCTGGGATGTCTGCGGTCATCCTCCCCCACCTCGCCTTCTCTCTGTGTTCTTAAGTGATAACAGCCCCAGCCAGCGTTCATGCCTCATTTACTTTCATTATCACGTCCTGTTCGCCTCGTCGCCTCAGCTCCCAGCCTCCTCTTCAACCTCACACACGAGCAATCACTCATGGACAGGAAACATAATGGGGAGGGGGGGTAATCCAAGGTTTGTGGAACCAATTTCCCGTGCCCTAAAAGAATACTCAGAGGGAAAGGAGCTGCAGACTCTGCATGAATGTGTGGGAGAAGCTTCTGCTCAGTGGAGTCTGAGTCGCCTGTTAGACGCTTTATCAGCTCGCTGAGGTCCAGTTCAGCTCTTTATGTATGAATTCACGATAGGAGGAATCCATAAATAATGCTGTTTGAACCGCCTCCTGAGTCAGAGTCTAACTTTACAGAAACCAGAGACAAAGATTCACAGCATGTTGGTGTAACTGACCTTCACATTCAGCACCCTGCAGATCTCAGAGTTTCCTCAGAGACCGAACAAACCGCTCGAGCAGTGAAGGTCAGATTCTATCCCCCTCATGTCTCATCATTTTTACTTGTTTTTTATTTATTTCTTTGTGACTGAATGTCAGCTGGTCAGCTGGAGCATGGACGATTTCACCTCTAAACCAAACTAGAAGACAGATGGCTCCAAACAGCTGTATAATGGTTTATTGACTTCTTTATTCCTTTTGTCCTTCTATATCACTCCAAATCTTCAGTAGATTTTTCATATTATTCCATTTAGTTTGTGTGATGGCTGTTTATAGGTTGTATAATAATAGTAATTTTGTCTGAAATGTGGACTCGTCAACCAACCACAACAGACTTTTCAGTAGAAAAGTCTGTTGTGGTTGGTTGAAACTGTCACTTGTAGATGAAGTGATAAAATGTATTAACTGACAATGGTTTTCTGAAGTGTTCCTGAGCCCACGTGCTAATAACCTTTACACAATGATGTGGTTTTTTAATGCAGGGTCACCCGAGGGGTCAAAGGTCATGGAAATTCAATGTTGTTTTTGGTTCTTGCTGCTTACATGCAGAGATTTTTCCAGAACTTATGATGATGTTAGGATGAAATCCCCAAATTCTTTGCAATTTTATGTTGAAAAACATCATTCTGAAACTGTTGGACTATTTTCTCACGCAGTTGTTGACAATGTGATGAACCTGGGCCCATTTTTGCTTGTGATCAACTGAGCCTTTCAGGGATGCTCCATTTATGTTCATTCGTGACACTCACCTGTTTCCAATTAACCTGTTCACCTGAGGAATGATCCAATCAGGTGTTTTTTCAACATTCTTCAACTTTCCCAGTCATTTGTTGCCCCTGTCTCAACTTTTTTGTAATGTGTTGAAAGCATCAAATTCAAATTAGTGAATATTTGCATATAAGATAAACAAAGCTTATTAGTTTGAACAATAAATATCTTGTCTTTGTGGTGTATTCAAATGAATATGGGTGAAACAGGATTTGCAAATCATTGCGTTCTGTTTTTATTTACATATCTTAAAACATCCCAACTTCATCTGAATTTGGGTTAAACATAAAAATGCAAGATAAGTCTCCCACAGTCACAATTTTGTCTCCTTATTTCCATCCCGAGCTCAAATAAAACAGAGAATTTCACGTCAGGGTGGGAAGCTCATCTCAAGAAGAGCTGTGAAACTGATCTGACACCTGTGACAGGTTCGATGACAGACTCTGATTTAAGGAGCCCCCTGTTTGACCTCTGACCCTGACTCTCGCAGCTGTTACTGTCACCTTAAAGACGCCGAGAGGAAAATGTCTTCTGTCAGTGAAGCTGTCAGCACACATTTCCTCTCGCTGGTGTTGTTTAAAAAATTGGTTCAACATGCTTCAAAGTGTGTTTCTTGGAACATTTTCCTCCACCGTTAGTCTCTACTTGGTCATATTCCACCTTAATTAGCTCCAGCTTTTCTGTCTGTTTCTTTTTCACACTCGAACCATCGTTAACGATTTCCTCAGAGCTGCAAACATGAGCTGACTCCAGGACATCTCTACGAGGAGAACTAAAAGAGAGTGTGTGTGAATGATGGAACCAGACACACTCTCACACTCTGCAGACAAATCAATTAACACTCATTTATAATTTACAGTATCGACCTGCAGCAGTGTTAGCAGCATTAGAAGCAGTGCTAATTGTGAAGAAAGAGACAAACTCCTGTCACAGTCAGAGAGTCTGCTTCACACCTGTTCAGACTGGGTTAGAGGTAAATAATATTTCAAGTGTAGTGATGTGGAGAGTGTGCATCACAGCTGTAAGTACCTGCGCCCACCTCAAACACCGATCAGACGCTGAATTAAAGAGCAGCTCTCAGACTCTCTGTATCTCCATCTGCAGAGTTTGGAGAGGGTGTTTGAGTCACAGCAGGAGGGAGAAGGAGCGCCTCTTTTTCTTAATGGGACTCATTACTGAAGGTGTGGGGCTCATTAACGGTGTTTACCTGTCAATAAAAGAGATTCGTACTCCATGAACAAACACACGTCCTTGTATGAGCAAATGTTATTGTCAACAAACCTGAATTTGATTTTGACTCAGACATGTTTTGTTTTTCCTGCTGACAACAAAAAGAACTCACAAATTTTGTTCCAAACGCTGCCAGGAATTGAAGACAACAAATGAGTCAAGTCTTCATACCACGCTCCCATACTTGAAAAAATTTTCCTTTCTTTTAAAACAAACACTCCTCACATTTCTTAAATAAAGCAACATTCTTTGAAATGAGAATAACAAAAGTATTGCTTTCCACAATGTAGTTTAATTAAAGGGACTGTGAGGACCATCCATTGAAATGGAGTGCAGCAACTTCAATGGCTGAAGAGCTCAAGCAAACTGCCATGAGGACATTACTCAGCAGTATTTGTTCTGAAAAGTGAATAGAGAGCAAAACTTCTTTTTAACTCTACTTTTCTTTGTTGGAGACAACGTTTTTCTTGTTATAGTGCAATGAGGTTATGTGTTTCTCAACAGTTACGTAGCACTGTTGTTTGAAACGCTACATTAAAAACTTTGGAAGATTGTACAGTATTTAAGTAGCTGGTTACATTTAGTGCTTCTCACAGCCTGGTGCTCTGAGACATGTCAGTGCCGTGTAATGTAAGAGAATCCTGGTTATGTCCTGCCACTCCAACCTCACCAAGCAGAGCAAACATAACCTGGCTCTTAATTTTGTTGATAGACTCTCAGGTTTGAATTCATCACTGCAGAATAACTGCTGCATGTGGACAGGAATAAACATTAACACAAACAGATTTAGGCTTAAGCTCATTTTTAGCACTTGGTGTATGTGTTTGCTTTTAGCTTGTGTTTTAGCCTTTAGCCCATGCTCTATCACTCTAGCTTACTCCTGCTCTTCTGTCCCTTTTGACATTCAAGCTCCAGTATCAACTATTACAATAAAGAAAATCACAGAAGTTGTGTCCAGCAGAGGAAAAAACACAGATCTCTCTTCTCACTACTAAACCTCAGCCTGTATGGTGTTGTCAAAGAGACTTCAACATGTAAACCAATCTGGTCCAGTCCGACCCAACCCTCATTCTGAGTTGTAGGTTATGATCAGGCATGTATCTGGATATTAGACTTTTTGAAGAACACTGAGAAAGTCCCCTGTCCCTTTAAATACATTTTAAATGTTACACCGCTGTTACCGTTACCAACAGGGAAATGTGGCATGTCATAATGCATTGTTAAACAACCTGGCTCGCTCAGCTGGGTACAGGACAGGAGCTACAAACAAAGTGTGTTTCTTTTTTTCTGATTGTCCTTTTTTGGTGAGGGAGAGTTGACAGATAATTTCATGGTAAGCCAGTTTGAGCCAGGTTGGTGGGTGTTGTTGAAAATCTCCGGTCATTGGATCATTGTTGACCCAACTTTTGAGAAATGAAACCCTGCTTACTCCACCTGAGCTGGATTGTATCCACAAGCTGGGACGTGTTGTTATGCGATACCACAATTTCCAAAATGCAGGCAAATTAGGGGCGTGGCCTCTTTAAATGACAGAGGGGAGGAGCAAACTCACCCACTGCTGTTTGTGGTGTTAGCGCCTTTATGGTATTTAAGCATGTAAATAGACAAATAATCTGTTTGTCTGTTTGGTTTATTGGTTTTACAGACCATCCAAGAGGTCTCTCTCACAGCTTTTACACTCAGTTACATCCTAACACTATTTAACTGAATATATTAGCGCCAATTAGCAGCTATCTGTGTCTGCGTCTGTGAATGAGCAGAGAGAATGATGATTTTAGTGTCTTAGTGAGACAACCACATTTAATCTGAAGAATCCAGCTCTATAAGTTGGTATAAGTTGTGTTTCTGTTTTCTATTTGCCCTCAGTTTTTTTGTTTTGAGCCCCTCACTCTGATGTCAGATGAGACTCAGTGATTCGTTGCTCTCCACCATCTCTAACCACATTACACGAGCCGCATCCCTCGCTGGCGTCATCCTGTCTGTTCCCATGGAAGCAGTTGGTTTCAGTGTCTGCTTTTAGAGTTTTGTGAGAGTGTTGTGATCAGAAAATGGCAAAACCCTGAGCTTTATTTGAGAGGTATCTGTCTGCTGGTGTAAAGCGACCTGATGGTGGTTAATCCTGCAGACAGATGGAGACGCTGTCAGGAGGGTGACATCGTTTTAAAGGTAAGGTCATATGACAGATGGAGGTCACCTGTTTTTCACACTGTGGGTTTATATATCGGGCTGTGGTGTGTGGGTAGAGCTGCAAACCTGTAGCCTGCTCCTGCATGCGCGCTGATACATCCATCCATTTTCTTTATCTCTAATTATAAAGCTCAGAGCTGCTGGAGAAAACTCCTCTACATAATGTGAACAGACACTCTTTGGTGTGAGCTGGAGATGCTTTTGTTAAACAATCTGAGCTCATTCATCCAAAGTCAGGCTGATTCTGCTCTGAGAGAGAGATGCATTACCTCTGATTAATGATATAATTACGGCGGCTATCATCCTGCAGCAGACTCGGGATCTGAATAAAGCTGCAGCTCTGCATGATTACAACCTCTGAGCTCTCTGAGATTGGGGTTTTAGGTTCATAGCACTTAGGTAAGACCAATTTTAGCTGACTTATATGAGACTCTGCTGGATTTCTCTGATGGACACCAACTACCTATCTTCTCCAGCTATGGAGCACCTATCCAACCGTCAGGTAATATGTCATCAAAGTGGGCACAGGTCAGCCTCAAGCAGCAGGAGAGATCATCCAGACACAGCTCATGAAGGAGGACGGGACATTAACCCAGCTGAGTGTAGATACTTAAAAACCCACACAGCTGCAGCCGGACACTTAATCTCTGGATCACACAGCTCACCTGGCTGCTCAGTGTAGCAGCATCTCTATTTCCACCTGAAGGTCTCTAATATTTTGTAACCTCAGGCGTCTCTCAGAGTTTTTCCATTAGTCATTAACTTTTATCCTGATAGTAAACTGTAGATGTGTGAGCCTGTAAAGCTCACTGAGTGTTTTATGCGATGCCAATAAACTTGACTTTCCATCAACAGGAGCTCCTTCTGAAAATGATTGGGTGAGAACAAAGCATGGCGGTCAGAATTGGGTTATGAATTTCAAGCTTCAAACTAAAAAACGACACAAAGAACTCCTCCAAACTTTCCACGTGAGTGGTTTTCAAATCTATAAAGTCTTTTACTGGTTGCAAAAATAACCTTTTGGGACGGGAAGAGTTGGTGTCTATTTGAAAGCTTTTTGATTTTTTTCATTTTATTTGTCCCTCTGGTGCACCCATACTAGCTTTACATGATTTACAGTCTCAAAAAAACCTTCTCACGTTAGTGTTTTAGACTCAACAGCAAGTCTACATCTCTGGCTTGGAGAAGACCCTACATTCTGCCTGGTCAGCTGCAAAACCAATGCGACGTGAGAGAGGTACACCTGGTGACACAACCAGGTACTACACACCAAGCAGCTCAACTTGAGAGGAAGAGAGCAATCTAACAACACCTTGTGTATCTCAATCCCTCATCTGAGCAGGAGGAAAACCAAAAGCCAACCTCACATCTCTTGATTTCAGCCCATTGAATGGAGCTTGAGATTGGGAGAAGCAAGTGGACATAAGACAATTTTTCTGACACGAGATCACGACAACCACCCTGCAACTCGACCTGGTCCTCCAAATCTCACAGACACCCACACGACATTTAATGGACGGACTCCTGAGAGGATGCAGTGGACGAGGCATACAAGCGCAAGAGGCTGAATTACAGAGAACCAAGGCTGGACTGTGAAATAGTGGAGGTGGGGTGCAGGGGCTTTGTAGCTAACTCAACATCAAGGATACTCTAGTAAATTGGAGTCAGGGGACGAGCTCACAGGAGAGCAATAAAAGACCTGGCTGAGGCAGCTGAAAGGAGCAGCTACTGGCTACAGCTGAAAGGAAAGATGTTGCCTGGGCTACCAAGATGTCCAGCTAATCACAAGAGACACACTCAGGCTTGATCAACCTGTGGTGGATCCTGTCTCAGCAGGTGGGGAGGGTGTCTTGTGATAAATGGCTGAAACACCCTATGATGCTGAGGTACAGAACTGATGATGTGTCTCTATGATAACATCTTTACTTGATAGCTGTCTCTAAGGAACCCTCTCATGAAACAATACAGTGCAGGAACATTCAGGAGCTTTAAAGGCTGTGTTATGCTTGAAGCACAGGAGATGCACAGGAGTGAGATGAGCACAATCAGCACAAAAGAGCGTGTGTGGCTTTTATACTTTTTATCATTCCGCACAGTATCTGTTTTCATCCGTTCTCAAACTGAAGATAGTGGTGTGTCACAAGCACACGTCTATCAGAGCACTAAACAAGAGTAGAAGAAGTTTGCATCTGTTCACAACATTTACAGTATTATTTTCCTCCCATTCCTCTTCTCTACTGAGTGTGGCCACAAGACATTGTGAACACATGATTTTCACTGTGATCTCCATGTGATAACTCATGTAAATGCCTGTGTTTCCCATTAAGGACACTGGAAGCTCCGGTATGTCCACTATGTCATTCACATGTCTCCTTATAAGCATTTACACATTTTTGGAAGTGTACCTTTCAGATGTGTCAAGCACATAGACTGTGCATAGAATGGACTTCTTTTACCATTGAACAGTTTTGAAGCCAAAAGAACCTTGACACATGCGCCGCCATTGTGCACCGGAGTCTATGCAGTAGAGACCAGAGAGAATCTGAGTGGAGCTAAGTGACAAAAGAAAGTAAAAAATATATCAAGATTTTGCTTTTGAAAGCCTTATCTCTCCCTGTCGCTCTTTCCCAAAGTTTCTTCTCTTCCCAAAAAAAACTACTCAAGAATGGCAGCTGTCAGTCATTGTAAAATGTGGCATGAAACCCAGTTTTTAACATCCAATAACTCATGAAAAACAACCTCTCAGAAAAAAAGAGGACTTGAACACAATGTAGCCAAATATTTTCATATCATTACTGCATGTGGATGTAAGAAAAAATTCTGTGGTGCATTACATTTTCAAAGTCTTACCACCTCTTATCTGAAATTAATGAGGAGATGGAGTTTTTTTTACCTATTCTGCAACCAGTCACCAGAGGGAGCAGTTTTTGTGGAGACCTCATTTCAAGCCAAGTATCATGGCGTCCGTAATTTTTTGTCGTCTTTGGTCCAGCATGAAACAATCTCAAGGCTCCCTGCTCCACAACCCCACTGCACTTTGGTTAGCCAGCTCTCTGGAGGTCCTTGGTGTTTGATAACCTGACAAGCCAGACGGACAGGTTCATGTATCCGTCACGGAGATATTTCACTAGTCCATCTGGGTAAGGGGTGCTAGTGAGTGCTTTCAGAGGCGGGACTTAAAGAAATTTTAGCAGCTGGTGATTGGACAACGTGCTCATCACAGACCAATCCACATCAAGCCACGGTGACGCAGCAGATTTGTAACCTGACACTTGATAGAAAGATCGAATATCCTCTGCGGAGAAATTTCACCGGTCCGATTTTGCTCTTCTCCCGACTGATGAAGAGCAAAAACATCATTTCCCATCAAAAAGGCTTTAAGTGACGTTCTCTGTTCTTCATTTAGAGAAGATTTTGAGTCTATTTCTGATAAAACTGCAGATATCGCCGTGTCCACGAAGACTGCTTCACTCTCCGCCATTGTTTTCAAACGTTCAGACGCTTCCCGCTGACGTCACATCTGCAGCTCCTACAGCTTCCGCCTCTCTTCTCCGATTGGTTCGGTCAATATTGAACCAGGTGGTTGGATCATAGCAAGATGGATCTGCAGGATTTCAGAAATGAATCAGGCAGCTCCATCTGCTCTGCAAGGTTAGATGTTTGAGGCCCACCTCTTTAAATGGTCAGGAACCACTTCGAAGAACCTTATATAATGAGCTCATTAATCCAAGAAGTCTTGAAGATCTCATGCTATTTGTTGATCAGCTTTATAGACAGATTTCAAGGCTTTCCATAACATATGGATGTGAAGTGGTTTGAGAGTCTGCACACGTTCGGTCAGAACATCCAGAATCGTTACCTTTTACATGTTTGAAATATGTAAAAGCAGAATACCTCTACTTTAAGGCTTGTGCATTGGAAACCGTCAAAGAAGCGACCACACAATGTGCAGGTTGCCCCTTCCTTTCAACGTTATTTCTAATGAAGTTGGACAGCAAGCAGTTTACATTCCCCTCACGGCGCTCAGACGGCGACACACAGCCTGTCCACATTAGCATAGGAAGCAGGCGGACTATCAGAGAAAAGTCCTCCTGAAATGTGACAACACATCGTTCAGCAGATCAGGACAAAAGGCCGCTCGCCTGTAATAGATCACTCTGAGCTGACATTTAAGCAGCCTCACCGGCAGCAGCAGAAATTCTGAGATCTCATCGGAAATGCACCAATCAGACGCAGCACTCACACGCATGCATTATTCATGGACGACAGAAAACACAGATCAGGAGCTGCTGTGTTGGATGACTTCACTAATGGGACGAGTCAAGAAGAGGCACTCAGAGAGCTCACGTGAGCCAGAGGCAGCTCGCTCGCTGCATATTAACGAGGAAATCTCCCTGATAACATTTAGAAAGCTCCTCAACCGCAGAGACGACACTCCAGGTTTTGTGCCGAGACAAGTGGGGTCGAAGGTCGCAGGCGGCTGATTGATTCTGCGGCTGTAAAGAAAAAAAAACATACAAATATTAGAATAATAAGACGAAGAGGCTCGTCTGGTGGTGACAGCTGCTGCAAGAGGTCCAGTTAAAAACACATCACAAAGATCCAGCATCTTAGACTAGACTGTCAGAAAATTCACAATAAAAAAAGAGCAGAAGGTGATGAATCCTGGTCCACACATACATCTTTCTTAAGAGGTGATAAAAAGTGGCTCTTCTAACATTAGTATTCAAGAGACAGACACCCTCTTTGAGATGTAATAAAACTTCAAACACTCCATCAGAGACTGTCAAACATCAGAAAGAAGGTGAAAAGAGATAACATTTTCTTTTCCTTAGATAAAATAAAACATTTTCAGCCATTAAGTCCTAAATGAGGAAAAGTTGAATTCATTGACGCTGCTCGATTTTATAAACAGTCCCCTTCAGAGTTTCCTGCAGTTTCCTCTTTTTAAACAGAGACTAAAAATCAATCCCCTTTTCATAACTTTAGACACAAATGCGCTTTAGAGAAAAATCAAACTCATGACTTTATGAACTTCAACATTTCCTCTAATTACTAATCTGAACTTCAGGCTGATCTCAGCCCTGAGCTGCTGCTGGCTGACATCTTAATCTAACACAAGCGAAGTAGAAATATGAGGAAACTTTTCACATAAAAATGAATTCTTCTCACTCATCCTGTAACAAAAAGGTCTGTGTGCAAATCATTAATTTTGCACATTTGTGGGGTTTTTTTTACACATATTTGTGTGCATATGTGCTGCCATTGTCATATTTTGAGGAGCTCATACATTGTTTATATATATTTTACAGTGTTGCAGGTTTCAAGATCACGTTGTGAAGGTTTTGGTCTTGTCTCAGACTCAAGAGCATTTTTACTTGGTCGTGTCTCCGTCCCAGTCTCAGAGTGGCTGGTTAAAGTTGTAATTTGACTAAAAACATTTAGCATTAACTCACTTATTTTTCTGCCTCCTTGGAAACCTTTTTGAGTGCCTTAAGTGTCAGACACCTGCAGAAACTGGGACATCAGTCCATCTTATTTCCAGCCAGAAAAAAACTCTGAACACTTAATTTGGGCCTCATTCATGTGATAAATAAACATCTTTGTTCAAAAGTTTAACCTCCTGATACCTGAGCTTTTGTCTGCTGTGCATTTTTTTTATTTATCTGTGCTATTTAGGATCCTAAAAGACCTATAAAACCTGGACCTACATTCTGTTTTTAGTGTGAATAGTTAGCCATCCGTTTTTTGTTATCAGTGTTATTGTACATAATTATACTTTTTATCTCTGAAATTGATGCAAAGTCTTGAGGTCAACACAAATAATGATGCACATTCACTGTTGTGCACATGTACTGTTCACACAAATACTCATGTTAAGTCTATTGTTGTTTTCACATGTTGTTTTTTCATGGTTTTGATCATGTTTTGTTTACATTTCCACTCGATCTCGTTGTGCAGATGATCAGACTGCAGCAGAGAGACAGCAGTCCATCCTGTACGAGCATAGAGGTCCCCTCTGTGTCCTCATCCATATTCAGGAGGTGGTTCCTGTTGACGGAGTCAGAGGCTCTGACACAGTTAGCTGTGACACTGAGGAGCAGCTGAGTGCTGAGCTCTGCAGCTCAGCTCTTAATTATCCTGCAGAAATACTGCTGCTGGTTTTGGCTGGTGGAGAGCTGAGGTCATCAAGAGGAAGAGTTTTACCTTAAAAACAGGAATAACTCTTCAGTATCTGCTCTGTTAGTGTGTCTTCTTCACTCTGCAGTCATCTCTCTGTGGTGCTTTGATAACATTGTTGTGTTTTATTGTTCAGGGGAGCTCCATCAGGGTTTATGTGTGAGCACAAGAGGACAATAACAGCAGAATATGAAGGTTTGAATGTTTTTCTATTCTACAGGGGACATCCTAACACATCTGAAATAGAGGAAGATGTGCAGTGAGAACTGGAGTTTTTCATGGACAAAGCCAAAGATAGAAAAGAGAGAGTGATGATGGGGGGAGGAAATGTCAAATGGAGGTGTTCAGGTGGATATTTGGGGCCTTGATAAGACATAAAGGAAGAGTGAGCAGCTCATCAATGCTGTTTCCTCACTCCTCAGAAACACCAAAACGTTTTATCTCCATCAGTGGAAACAGAGACATCATCAGCGTGTGGTTTAATGGTTACACACTCTCTCCGGTGTATAATGATCCCAGCAGCCTGCAGGCTCTCCAGCAGGACTGTCTGCTTGTGTTTCGGTGGAGTTTAAAGGTGATCAAACATTAGAGATGATAATACGTCCGCTGCTGCGGGCTGATGTGTGTGTCTGTGTGGGTTTGTTCTGACAGGAAGTCGATGCAGACACTGGTCGATTATAATCACACCTGCTCTCGGAGTATTTATCAGAGCGTGCGTGTTATTGTAGGATCAGAGTTAGAGCCCTTTGGAGAGCTGACGGTGTCCCTGGTGGGGTTCAGTTTCCTCTCTGCTGTGTTAACGTCTCGCAGGTGGAGCAGCGGATTAGAGACGTCCACCTGCAGCCAAAACACACATTAATCCTGTAACCACCCACCAAGCGGCTGGATGCCATTACTGGTCAGGTGACAGGCGGCGGGGGGGCAGTTATCAGCGCCGTGACTGCATAATGACTTTTTAAGCTGCTCTGCAGAGACAATGGCCCTCATTAATCCAATCAGAGCGCCGCAGCAGCATCAGGGCAGACGGGAAAACAACAAACAGACCTATTTTCTGTCAGAAGAGGTTTCTCTGTCTGTTCTGGGATTCAGCTGAAAGAAAAGGAGCTGCTGTCGACCTGTCCTGGTTGTTGATGGGACTGAATGCCGCATGCAGCACCAATTCTTTTTGTAATGCTTTGACCTTTACATTGGTGTGTTTGTGTGCATGTGTTACCATCAAGCAGATGTTTCTCAATTGTTTTTGCCAAACCAGTCGAAGCTGTGTGGCTGTAACAAACATGATTTTATGATATCCAGCTTTTATTTTTCACACATGAAAGGTGAAAATATCTCAGCATCATTTGAGAAAAGAAGACTTTGTGTAAGACATGTAAAATGTAAATAAAAACAGAATGCAACGATTTGAGAATCCTGATTAATCTACATTCAATTGAATACACAACAAAAACAAGGTATTCATCAAACTAAAACTTTATTGTGTTCTTACATATATTTGCTCATTTTGAATTTGATTCTATTACATGTACCTAAAAAGCTGATACAGGGTCATGTTTCCCACTGTGTTACATCACCTTTTCTTTAATGACACTCAATAAGTGTTTGTGAACTGAGGACAGTAATTGTTGAAGTTTTGGAGCTGGAATTCTTTCACATTCTTTCTTGAAGCACAACTTCAGTTGCTCAATCGTTTCCGTTGTTGTATTTCATGCTTCATAATGTTCCACACATTTTCAATGGGAGACAGGTCTGGACTGCAGGCAGGTCAGTCTAGTAGCTGCACTCTTCTACTACGGAGCCACACTGTTGTAACAGGAGCAGAATGTGTCTTGATTTCATTGTCTTGCTGAAACAATCAGGGACGTCCGTGAAAAAGACAAAGTGTCTTGGATGGCAGCAGATGTTGCTCCAAAACCTGTTTGTACCTTTTAGCATTAATGCTGCCTTCACAGATACTGTGACAGTTATTGACAAAGTGGTGACCCTCGCCCGATCCTTGGAATTGAGGGTTATAGATATTAAGTTACGTTTAGCTCCATTTCTGTCATGAATACGCTGAAATTAGGCTTTTTCTTAAATTATTAGAGATTAAGGAGGGAAACTGCAAACAGGAAGTCATCTTGTGTCAGCATTTATATCATGGCCACCTCCATCTTCTGCACCTTCATATCTTTTGTCTAACTGCAGTGTTTCAGTCTCACAGAGGACGCAGCGTGAAGATGGGAGCTGTTTTTCAAGATCAGCTCTTTCAACAGAGACGTTTCAGGGTGGCGGTGACAGCCCAGTCTGCGGCGAGATCGTCAGCTCGGATTGATTTATCGATACGGCACGGATCAGTCTGACAGCCAGCGGGGGAAACCTTCACGGGTTCAATACGACATGGAGAGGGAGGAGAAAACGCAGTTATGTCTCTGTTTGTTTCCCGTCTAGGACACACACACACACACACACACACACACACACACACACACAGGCCTGTCAGCATACACTGGATCGTTATTAATGAGTTCTTGTCCACTTGTCCTCTCTCTCTATTGTCCCTCTGTTGCAGGTTGTGTGTGTTATTTCTTCCCCTCCTTTCAGATAAAATAAACACATGACCCTGCCATCCCATAAACACCTTGTTAATAAGAATCCTGATGGTATCCTGGTGACTATCTTAATCAAGCTGCTGTTGTAATGAAGTTTTACCGGATGAATACTGAGACCTGCAGCGGTTTGATCAGCCTCAGGTTATCTGTTCTCCTGTTCCCCTCAGAGAAACAACACAACTAACACTGAAATCACTCTGAGCTGTGAGGGAATAAAATGATTGGAGCTGTTTCTGTGTCTCAATTTGCTCATTTTATTCTTATTCAGAGAATGAAGTGAATTATAGAGAGAGATATATGAGTGATTCTATAATTAGGGGTACATCTGTGCTTTCGTTTTGCGTAATATTCTACTTGCTTGCATAATAAATACCTAGAATGTATGCAATTCATTACTTGGCTGAAGCTCTACTGAATTATTTAAAATCCAAACCATAATAAGCATCCACTTCATTATTTTAACTGTGTTACAGACAAAAGCTGTCATAGAAGGAATGAATGCAGCACAAAGTATTTTTATATTCTGTCTGTTAATCCATAGTTTTGTGGTTGTCCATCCTCCTGCTCTGAAAATAACTTTTTTAGCTGGTTTATGGATATTTTGCCTTACAGTATGGTACGGAAATCCTTAAAAGCCATGTGTTTCTACAATAAACTTGCTCTGTTTAAGTTGTTTCCTCAAGATAACGACTCAATTTTTCTTGTTATAATGAGATAATTTGTTTTGCCATCCGTCCTTCTGTTCAGCTTCTGTAATGCTACAGTCAAATTGTCTGAAATTCAGTTGAACATTGATTTTCAGGTGCATTGTGATGTATTTCAAACAGCTTTGTCAGGTTTTCATGATAATTTTTACACAAAAAGAGCTGAGAAAATATACACAAATATGTATTCTGGTGGCCATTCTGCAGCGCGAACTTGTCATTTAAGAAATCTGACAGCACAAAAACCAATATTTAAATACATAATTTGCATTTTATGCTATATAAATGGACCAACCTGCTCCTGTAGGATACAGGATTATGTAAGACTTTGCCCTCTGTAAATGTCCTTCATCTCTTTGAATGGTTTGACAGTGAAATATCACCCAGATGATTCAATTTAGAATTGAAATTAATAATAAGTAAAACTAATACATACACCCCATGGACTTGAAATGCACCTCTAATGATGTAATCACTCACAAAAGTCTGATTAATGCCTCCTGACCATCTGTTTTTCCCTTTTGCATGCATTTCTTGTAGATTTTTATTCACGCACTTATGAATTTCATTAAACTCTGTTTTTCCTGTTTGTTTCATGCATCTTTTGTTTCACTAATTTCTTCTTTTCTGCTTTTTGAGTCACATCTCTGTATTGTTTCCTCCTGTCATGGATTTATGTTAATTCTGTTTGTTTTCATGAGTATTTTTTCTTCCCTTGTTGCAAAGTTTGAGCTGTATTTCCACCAATAAGCTCCACAGATAAATGTCAGGATGTGTTGTTACTCATCCGTCTATCAGACCTTTAAAGACGTGAAGGTTGGAGACTGAGGGGAGGTAAGAAATAAAGCTGAATCCAGGGTCAGTGAGAGGTTCTGTGGTCTGAGTGAAGAGGACAGAGAGCAGATGTGACAGCAGAGGGGGGGCTGTGAGGAGGCCGTGGGAGGGGGTGACACCTCTTCTTCATTTAGAGCTCAGGAAGCAGCTGGAGAGGAGGCTGCTGAGCACAACGTGACACCTGTTCAGGTGTTCACGTCAGAGATGGTCAGACAGGATGAGATCTGAGAGCGCTATGATGCTGTGAAACACGCAATGTGTGGAAAAAATTAGATAAAATGAAACATAACTTTGTACAAGGGTTCAGCAGCTAAAGCGCCCCATGCGCAGAGGTTTTAGTTCTCATTATAGCGGTCACTGGTTCAAGCCTTTGCTGTCATCCTCGACTCTCTGTGCTGCTGTCCTATCTAATAAAGGCAGAAACACCACATAGAGTAACTCAAAAAAGAGACTTTCTATCATCCCGTTTTGATGTTAAATGTCTTTTTTTATATATTTATCAGTCTTTGTGGAGTGTCTCCAGCAGAGTGTCTCTTTCTGTGTTTCTCCTCCTCTCACTGCTGATGAGCTCCTCAGCGTTTTTCTGTTTGTGTGTTTGCACTGAATGAAGAGACCCGTTTGTAACAGATGAAAGTACAGAGAGGACAAATGGGTGTTTCCACAGCAGAAAGAAGCAGAGTGATAAAGCGGGTAGGAGTTAAAAAGGCGATGAAAGGAGAAACATTAGCTTTAGAGACGGGCTCCATAATCTAAGTAATTAAAATAAAACGTCTGACAGGGACGGTTAGTGTTTGTCTGCTGCAGCAGCTCACAGCTTTCATCATCTGTGAGGAAGACGAAGGAGGGAGCACATTCAGGGACAATTAGAGAGACGCCAGCAGCAGTTTAAACCTGATTCATCTCTTTTTCCCCAGCAGGAGAGAGCAGGCTGGCTATAGACTCGGTTTGGGGCTGTTCCCTTTCCATTTAATGGAGAAATGTAATTTTAACATATATTGGTGTTATCTGTGGAGTCGAATGAAAGTTTAAAAGAAGCAATTTCACAGGATCGTTCGAGGCTCACTGCAGCTTCTACTTGACCTCTCGAGTTACAGCTCTTCAATGCAGGCGTGTCTAAAGGCGGCGTTAAACATGCAGTCGAATGCATTTCCTCTCTTTTTTTAAATCCATATTTTCAATTTCATAAGACTCTATTGTTACGAAGCGTGAATGTGAATGCATGTGTGCACAAAACCCTCTTTGTACGGTGACACAATGAGAAGCTTTCTGTGCTGCTCGGCTCTGAGAGCGAGGGAGCTGTCCACCTCTGTGGTGCTGAAATCCTCCACTCACACACACACACACACACACATAGGAGGAGATGGGGGTTTAAAGCAGCACTAGTATCAAAGATAAGCATGTTTTTAAAGGACAGAAATTTTCAAATTGTGCAGAAATGAGCAGCTGAATCATGGTCAGGGTGAGCGGTGGTGGCATACGCTGGTTGGCGCCCACTGTAAACAGAGGACAGATGAAAGAAACGCAGGAGTAAAAGAAAGAGACTCGGCTGATATCATTATTCAGAGGTTTTTCAAAGCAGAGTTTTGAAGCTGTTTGTCAGTGGAATGGCTGACTCAACTTTACTTTTGGGAAACCTAGCGAGAGGTTTGACATCTCCAAAAATAAAGAGTTACAAAAGAAATTCTCCCCAGAGCAAGAAATGAGCCATCCAGACCAAAACTATGTTTTGAACCAGACTGTAAACAAGTTTTTCTGTACAGGCACTGTTGTAGCTCTCAAGACCATATATTGAAGGTCTTGTGTTCCTTCTTTCTTTTTTTTTGCCTTGTCCTAAAGCAGTACAACACTAAGCAACTAATGCTAACAAAACATGAACAGTTCACAATCATAGTCCTCCAGACATTTTTTTTAATAAGAAAACAAAACAAATCAGGATGAGGAGGGACAGAAAGAGGCTTATCATGTCCTGCTCCTGATTTCATAGTGTCATTAAACACTGACAATAATTGTGTTAACATTTCATATAAAAAGAAGATACAACACATTCTTAAACAATGCTCAACTCATTTTTCTTATACAAGGTGATAAAGATCTGTTTATACTGCATTTGAAAATAATGATTTTCCTACTCAGTTTTAATGCATCATTAGAACTATTCCATAAAGCGACACCACAAACAGAGATGTAATATCTCTTGGGTGTTTCCTGGAACCTCGTCTTGGACCCATAGCAATATTAGTTTGCAGTTTCTCCAAGTGCATAACCAAAACTTGCTCAAGGTTTCTGAGGCTCACTAGAGTGAGTGTCTGAGTGTCTTTAAGAATCACTTTCTGTTGTTTTTTTTAACCCTGGCCAAAAAAAACAAGTTAAAAAATGACACTTTTCTCATCCAACAACTCATCCCTTCTGTCGCTGCATAAACTTGCAACACAAAGATCTTGTGAAAACTGTGGTTTCACAGTCTCGTTTGCACACATTCTTGTCTGTTTGTAATCTTCGCTCTATTGCTAACGCCCTGGGATTTTGGTGGTTGGACACGTCCTGTCCTGCCTCAGCTCATGTTACATCCTTTCACTTAATGCTGTGATATTTGGATCTGTAAATCCTGTCAAAAAATGTAAATAAGGCTTGTAATTTTCTATCAAGACCAGTCAAAACCAGCACTGATCGGTTGTTTTTTACAGTCTTGGTTTTGTCTTGGTCATGGCTTCTCTTAGTTTTAGTCTCTACCTAGTCTCCACTTAATGAAATTTAGGTTTTAACCCTGTCACACACTGGCTTATGTTCCAAAAGCAGAAGTTGCTGCTCGGTTGTCAGTTTGCTTTTTTGCAGTGTGAGGCTTCAACTGCAGCACAAACCATGCTGGAGGAGATGAAAGTGAGACACTGTACCAGGACTCTGAGAAAGTTTTTACACGATTTTGGAAGTTTTTTGGGATTTAGTTATAAATATGGGGTGTTTGGGGGGACTAAAAATACAGAAGAGTGAAGGAAATGAAACAAACAGCTCAAGACATGATTGATGGACATTCACCCAAAGACATCAGAGTAGTTCTATATTTCCTTCCATTTTTATTGAGAAGATGATCAAAACTATAGGAGTGAGTAAAACTGGTGTGGAGCATAAAAGATTTACTGCAGAAATTCAATCTGGTAGTCTGACACATTTCAGCTTCAAGAAATATTACGTTATCTGTGATTAGATGATTACAACAGGCCATATTGCAATGTAATCTAATTTGCTATTAAAAGTCCATGCAGCCCTAATATGTATTGAGATGAACACCTTTGCCTTTGGGTTATAAAACTTTTTAATTCTGAAACCTTGACATCATTACACTAAGAGCATGAACAGAAAATGGTTCATATTTCGTTCTGTTGTTATGTCATTTGTCATATTCTGGATTTTAAAAAGTGGCACACAAGTGAGGTTATACAATTATTATCATCTGTGAGACTTGTAGACTTGTTTCCAATTTGGATTTTATCGCTTTATGTCATTCTTGCAATGAAAATCGAATCATTGTACTGTGTAGATTTGGCCTCGTAATTTTTGTTACACTGCAAAAAAGCTGAAATGTAAGCGAGTGTTTCTGTCTTACTTTAAGTAAAAATTATCTTTTTTAAGTCTTGATATCAGTCACATTCAATAGACAAGTCAAGGAGCATGTCTTAAATCAAGGGTAAAAAAAAAAAGTAAGTCAAAAAAATCTGTCAATAGGGTGAGAAAGATTTGCTCATCCAGAATTTTTTTTCTTACCCCACTGGCAGATTTGTTATACACATAACAAGCAATTCAGATTTTATTTTTGTCTTTAAAAACCTTTAGATCAGATATTTTTCTGGGCAGTTTTAGTGAATGTGGCTCGTATTAACCCTGTGGTGCATAGTGGTCACTACAGTGGACACCTATTTAAAACTTATTAACTCCTAAATTCAGTGGTTCATGTGGTGGAAATTCATATTAGCCTGTGTCAGGATATTTTTGTTCTTCTTAGGGCCTGAAAGAATGTTTTGAATTCTTTTTCCAAATATATATATATTTTTAAAAAGAGTTATAGACAAACATTTGAGGGTAAAACAGCGTACTTACTATAAATTATTCAGTGTTAAAATGGATAAAAGAGAGTTAAAATGTTTCGCAAACCATTAAATAGAGACAAATAAAAACACTCAATGGAAAAATCCTGACACTGACTTTCATAATTCATGCATCAGAGGGTTAAGTCTAAAAAAAAGTCTTTGCAGTCTTTGCAGTGTGGTCAGTGATGTTTGTGCTCATTTATCACAAGATGTATTAGTAATTTTAAGTACCAACCTGGGTTATGTATCTTTAAATAATTATCAGTAATTTATTGAGCTACATTGTAAACCTGTGGGAGTAATTGTGAGAATGAGATTCTGTATTTTGTGTTGAGGACAGGATACAAAAGGTGAATCTGCTGCAAATCTGGAAACATTTCAGCACCACAGACTCTTCACTTTGACCAATTGGAGAGGGAAGGGGGGGGGTGAGGGAGGGGAGACTGAGAGAGGGAGACTGAGAGAGAGAGAGAGAGAGAGAGAGGTAGCTCACAGTGCTAGAGTGTCGACGAGGGAGCATCTCTCCTTCACACCTCCTCCTTTTCATCACTCCTTCCTTCACCGCTGCGAGCAGGAGGAGCGGAGCGGCAGCCTGTCTCTCCCCGGACTCTGAGCTCTCTCTGTCGGATACTACTCAGCCTCTGTCCGCGCTCAAACATGGATCTATTCCTGCTGCTCTGTGGGCTTTTCACCGGCACAGTGTTCAGCGCTGCGTCTGCCGCCTCGCACTGTGAGTACACACACACACACACACACACACACACACACACACACACACACACACACACACAGGTCTGCCCTCATCTCCTAATGCTGGTGTTTTTCTCTGGAGATGCCCTCTTTGTGTCTTCTCTGACCACAGAATGACTTTGAGGAGAATTATCTGATTATTTAATGAATCTCATTTCTTTGCACAAATCTATTTGAGAGGCTGCATTCACATCATTACTCTTAATTCTCACTCACTTCACTTCAACAGATGATTCATCAAACACATGTAAGTGAAAGCTGACCACATACCTTCACTTGGCTCCCTCTCACACAAAAACACACACACAGGTGAAGTTTTTACAGCCACTAGAGGGCGTATTTCAACCTGTTCAAACAGGCTGGCAGAAATTTATGATGTAAATCAATAAAAACAGCTCGCCCTAAGCAAACTCAGAAGGATTACTGACCAATCAATAGCTGGCTTGAGTTACCATCAGGTTTCACCTGCTGTAAAAGCTTCTTGCGACAATACATCAGCAGGTCTGTGTGTTCAAAAGGCCTTTTTATTTCAATCATTCATTTATATTCAGTTCCCTCTTCAATGTTCAACAGCTCAATATACACAAAACATATTTCCTGAAAATGCTTACTCTCAATGAACACACATGACTGATAATACTCATAATCCTCCTCATGGCTTAAAGAGATCTCTACATTTCAGCACGTGTAAGCTGATAAACAGAATGACCCATACCTTAAAGGAGTAAACAAAATATGGAATGAGTGTTGAATAATACAAATGCAATGAGGAGCAAAATGTAACCTGGCTTCATCCTGGCCTAAACAGGACATAATGCACCATTCTCTAAATATCATCTGATGTTTTTGGGTCTTTTTTTCTTCTATCATCACCTCAAGACATTAAGCTTCAGACACCTTCTCAATGTGAACTTCATTTTCAATTCAATTATCCTTTTTCCACATTGTCAAATTCATTGCTTTGATTTTAATCCAGTTCAAATCACCTCACAAGTTTGACATTTCACGCACTAAAGTATATGTGATTGATTTCAAGTGGTTTCCAGAGCAGAAAATATTCGCGTCATTGCCAAAAAAAGAAGCTGCAAAATTATATTGGGGTAGTCCCGATCCAATATTGATATCTGACCTCAGTCCAATATCAGCAGAAAGGAATATTGGATTCTATCGGCCTGCATCTGAAATCAGCTTCAGTGCTTTACAGTGCAGTTTATGTGTAGAAACAATAAAAGAAATAACAGCAATGCAGCATATAGCATATATAAGCATAAATCGACATAAAAGACCCTGAGTCAGTAACTATACTCTGCCAAAGGTCAGAGTTCACCAAGTGAAGCAGGGTTTCATGTCTTGTTTTAACGCTCATAATGTTTGACTGTAAATTAAGACATATAACATAAATTAATTCAAACATTTCTGTGTTACACCTTTAGTCTGACTTCAGTCCAACCCATAACCACACATTTTGCCTTTTTTAAGAAATAAATTGAAGGCAGATAGACCTTGCTTTCATTAAAGTACACCCTGTTTTTCACTGCGAGAGGTTGATTTTTGGATCAATTTGGCAACAGAACAAAGTGGATAGACTATTGTCAGTCAAAGGTAGTGTGTTCCACAACTGCAAATGCTCAATCACCTCTGGATTCTTTGAAAGATTGAGGAACATCCAAAACCACCTGGTTAGCAGACCTAAGAACTCTGGAGGCCTGATGTAACTTAATAAAATCAGACTGGTCCATTCAAAGACTTAGAAACCAATAAAAGGATTCCTATAAGCGGTCCATTCCAGACTCCACTCCAGCACTTTTATCCAGCAGCCAGAGCCCACGTGACCACAACAACAACCAGTGCTAAGGTGCTTACAAAGTAGCAAGGAGTAGGACTGATGTCGGCCATGCAGCAGTGTTTTCATTCGAGTTTGCTGCCAAGTGCAAAGACTTGTCATGCACAAGTTTCCTCAAGGTTTATTCAAACTTCGAAGACCTAAAAATACAGCTAAGCGTCGCAACATTCGGCTGATGTCATATCAGATCAATATCAATATCAGCCAATACCCAAGGCTTCAATATCGATATTGTATTGGAAGTGAAAATGTTGCAACAGGACACCCATATGCAAAATGCAGGAAGCATCTTGTATTTCATTAATGGGTCAAAGGGTTGTGGGCCTCGTATGGACCCTTGTGGAACTCCACATCAACATCCATAAAACCAGGATCAAAACCAGGAAATTGTACAAGTTATAAAATGTACTGGTCATTATTTTTCTGTAGATGAAATATTTTTTGTTAAATATAGAAAAGGAATAAGTTCTGCTGGGTGAATCTGACTCATTCAATTTACTTTTAAGATAGGAAGTCTCTTCCCAAGTTATCACAATGATCAATAAATTATCAGCTATCTGCAGTAGACTTGTTTTGTTATCTATTCATTTATTTTGGACAAACAAACTAAAAAATAAAGCAGATCAATTCAAGGGTAAAAATACCACAATGACTAATAAATGAAGCATTTTTATGAGTCTGAAAATGGAGAAGAAAGAAGCAGAAGCTTTTAAAATCTTACCCCCACTTACTCTCCTTCTATAATAATTAAATTTTATAGTAACGTATTCATGCACTCATTCATTCACCCATTCATAATAAAATGTGCCAAATTACAGAGACATCGTAATGTCACGTGTATCTCAATACATGATGAGTATTTTAAGCCCAATTACCAGCACTTCCAACAGCACAGTCAGTCAATTCTCTAAACTAATAAAATGATTCAGTTTTAGGTGACCTTCGAGCTCAAACCAGGATGAGGGAGTAAAAACATTAAAAAGGGCTCAAAACAAAGAAAGAGTGAGTTTGAGGAGCGACAAAAACAGGACGTGTCCATGAAACTGAAGGTTACAGCCACTGGCAGTTTCAGGAGTCAGTGAGGAACATAAATAAACAGGTCGCGTAGTAAAGAAATACACTCCAGAGCTCCATTTAGACTTCAAGACAACAGTGTGATGTGTGCGGAAATCTAAACAAGGGACTAGTCGCAGTGCAGTATGGTACACGGAGTCCAACAATTCAGGGAGGGTGAGGTAGCATGCAGACAGAGAATATCACCACAGTTGGGTGTGGATAGAAAGCTTGTTTTGATCAGTTTTCCCCCAGCAACACAAGAAAATCAGTGTTAATTTTGATCAAAAATGTATTTCACTCTCAGTTTTATTGTAAGATTCTTGAAATGTTAATTAAAGGACAGGTTTTCCTCTCAGAGAAGTAAAAGATGAATTCATGGACTGAATAAAAATGAAGGTTTTATAACTCCAGCTGTTTAACTATGAAGATAGAAACAGCCACAGGTCAGGGAGTTCTCTTTGTGATTTAACAGGCACTCAAACAGTTTAATATGAGTTTTAATTTAACAGAACAGAAAGCTGACAGATTCACACAATGCATGGATTTTAATTTAATTCGGCCTCGATGCGTCAGAGATTGTGTTTGGCTCCACTCTGATGTGTCATGACTCAGTCTCAGTTAAGTGTGGTACACATCACAGGATAATGGAGACTATTTAAAGTCTGGTTTCTTCCTTCAGACAGAAGTTGGGAAAGGTTTGATTCCTAGATAGTTCTTGATTTTCCGATTTTCCTGTGATGTGAGTAGGGTTGTCAAAAGTATCGATACTTAAGCACTGTATCCGGATACAATCCTAATTTACCATGGTATCGATACTATGTTACAAAAAAGTGTAGCTGAGGTGAATTCAGCTTTTCAGTCGTGTGATGTTCATTTTAAATGGTAATTTTGTTAAATAAAGATTTTCTGATTGTTTGCAAGTTAAAAGAACAATGCCTCATTAAAATAGTGTCAAATTGTGTTATAACTTATATTTGGGTAAATTATTTTGCATTTACTTGCACTAAATTAAAACATGATTGTCTTCTTTCTATCACTTTCTGGTTATGTAATTATTTTATTTCCTTGATTATTTATAGAGGTTTCTGTTTTTCATGTTAATGAAACTTTTTAATGCCTTTTTTTAGAAATTGCCAGTTTTTTAGAATTCCCCCAAGTATTAAGAATGGTATGAAGTATCGAATATCTTCCTGGGTATCGATATGGAGTTTGAAATTTTGGTATTTTGGTAGATGTGAGGCGTGTTAGAGCTGGTTTACCAAAGTCCTCATTGCAGTAGTTGCTGGTTCGACTCTGGCCTTGGACATCTGCTGCATGTTTCTCCCTCTCTGTTCTCCCCATGATAAGGGCCACTTCGACCTGACATTGTAAATATCAAACACTCTCAATATTTGCGATCACAAATCCCGTTGTGTGGCTTGAACCCCGAGAACAGCTGAGCACACATTCTGTGGATCGTCGTGTTGAACACAACGATATCTAATCAGAAAGCTCGTTGACTGAAGAGGGAAGACAAACAAACAGCTTCGGCAACAAAAGGCAACGCCTAAACTCAGATTGACATCAGAAATGGAGGACCAACTTGTTGTCTCAGTCTCTGACAGAATATCTTTCTGCTTTTTGAGGTTAAACTTTGTGACACAACACAGAGTTAGTGAGTGACTCAGCTCCAGGTGTTCGCTTGAATGCTGGTTTCTGACAGTCAGTCTGGTGACACGTCGACACAGAGTGGGCGAGAGTTTGTGTTGGACTCAAAGTGCCTGAAGCAGATTTCATGGTGAAAGCTTGTTAGACTTAAATCAAGAAGACACAGAAAGAAAGACTTCTCCTTTTCTTCCCCCCTCGTCTCTAAGGTAGCCTACAGGGAACAAAACTCACTCCAGAGATCTTATAGATTTTCCATCAGGATTGTTTAAATTAGACATGCAACCAATTACAAAATTACACCATCAGAGACAATCTGCAGATGGTGTAATGTGATGCAAAAGCCAAACAACAACGACATCAGCAGCAACACTGAAAACAAATGAACGTGGAAGAGCTCCAGGCCTGGAGGGGGCGCCACAGTTGAAAGCATTCATTTTGTTTTGTTTGGAGAAGAGGCTGTTAGATGCTGGCAAACTTCAGTGGAGTGTCTGTAGGCGTGATTTTGCTAATTACATAAGACCCAACTTCAGTGTGTGGATTCAGAAAAGCAGGGTTGTAACATGCAGGTTTGTTTTGTAAGTGTCGCTGCGCTAAGTTTGGATACTTTTGTAGCCAAGTGTGTCACCATCAGACTGTGGAGCACTGAGGTCTATGACTGGACCTTTGACCTTCTGGAACGTAGAGGGAGGAGTTCACCCAAACTGGATCTGCTCCATCTGAAGGTCAGCTCACAAAGCAGACTACTCAAATGATACTAAAGTACCCACAAAGCACTGCAGCTCTGCAGTTTATTGTTGTTTTGTATCTGATTGTGACTGAAATGAGCTGTAAGCATCTTCTCTTTGTGCTGTGAGCTCTCATCCTGACAGTGCTGAATTTCCTCTCGACATATGCTTTTTATCTATTTGATGTTTTTAATGTGTTTATTATGGGACTCATGAACTTTCGCTTGTAATCTGTGAATAGACATTCTGTGCTATGTTTTATTTGCTTCTACACTGGTGCTTTCTCTGCAATTGAAGTTCCTAATGGATGAATGAAGTTGATTTGGTGGTGATCTAAAGCAGTGTTTCCCAAATATTTTTTTCTTGTGGCACACTTTTTTGGAATTAAAAACCACAGTGACCCAATAGTTTGATCTGTAAGTGCACACATTTTATTAGGTTTACACTGTAAAGAATAAAATTACATATATTAACAGCCCCCTGATTTGATTCTAAACCAAAACAACTGACATGTTTCTAAGTCTTGCCAATTTTAAAACTCAACCATCACAAAACAAAGTGCCTATATACTGGAGAGTTACAAATAAGCTTTCTAACTTCATTCTTAGAGAAATAAAAGCCTTTTACTTATATAAAAAAACAACATTTTTACATATTTTGTAAATAAATCTACCTCATTCAGCAAAACATCAATTAATCAAGAACCTAAAATCAATTCAACATCACTTTTGGTCCATTGAGAATTATGTTTTTGGCAAATACATTTGTTTTACAAAGCTCATTCCAAATATATAATTGTGAAGTTGTGCACTGTTTTTTTAAGTTACATTTTTTGTGTGAAAGGGGAGGCTACTTGCTTTCCAAAATAGTTTCCCAGACCAGTGTGTAAAAGATGAGATAGCAGTGTTTGTATTTTATCTTTATTTTTGTGTGGCTAAGTGGAGAATCGCACTTTGTATTTCACCTTGGCTTAGCGGGATGCTGATGCATGAATGCCTAGCATTTATACTTGACTCACATTGGACTTTGCTTTGTACCGTTGGGGCCAATTCATCTCCCCTACGCTGAGTCTCACCACCTGCTTGGCTCTTTTGGCCTTTGGTAGCTCTGTGGTTTGGAAAAGCACATTTATTTTTCATTAGCCAAGCATCAATTATTGTGACTTTATCTCTACCTTCATCAAGTGGCTGGTGGAAAAGCCTAATTTTGCTCTAATATGATGAAGAGTGCAAGTGTGACATAGCAGAGCTCCCCCATGTGGCTCAAATGTGTATTGCAGGAAGAAATGTCACATTGAATACTGTACCGTAAAGGTTCTGAAAACTGATCTGGTGACCTAAAAAAATCTCTGGCAACTTACCCAGGTTTTGGGATTGATTGATTTACAGAGATACCGTTTTATTTTGAGATCAACTTGAATCATATATGACGAAATCTCACAGATAATAACCAGTTTAGTTTCTGGAGCGAGCCAGCATAAAGCATCTTGTTCAGATTAAAAATAAAAATAAACAAAACACCCCCATGGCTCAGCTGGTATGTGTATGTAACCTCAGACTGATCTAACCCCTGGTTGTTATTTTTATAAATAGCACTGCTGAAGCATTATTAACTGACTCTGTGTATGGGTGTTTTATTTCTAGGTCATCCAGAGGTGGAATAGTACATTTAATCATGGGGGTCATTTACATATAAAAGGGCTGGTTTTGCTTCAAATGAATGCGTAATAGCTCATTCAAATGCAAACAACGATGATGCACGGAGACACCATTTGCTCTGCTTGTGGAAGGTTGTGGAGTATCAAACCCTTCACATGTGCTTTGTGAACGATTTGTTGCACTTTAAGCTCATTTGCACAGGTGTAGCAGGTGAAAACGCTGCAGATTCCTTTAATGAAGCAGGCTAAGTGTTCTCCAAATCGCCTGGTTTTGGAAGTGAAGTGGTTTTAACGTGTTTCTAAAAGAGTCTAATGTCAAAACCAAGGTTATTGTTGGGTTGTTTTTGCTCATTATTAATCTGATGAATAAAAAAGGATGTATACAACTTGCTTTGATGCTGAGGGGAAAGGGCGGTGTTTATGATTAGTGGTAAAAACAGGAGGCTCTTCTCATTTAAGTGACAAAAATGAAAACAACAAAGGCAAAATGGGTCATACAGAGCTGAGAATCTCATGTGTGCAATAAAAGAGCAGGTTTTCTGTTGGATTCTCTTCTGTTTCTGAATACCAGTGAGTGTTTTTCCCTCATAGATCTGTATCCAGGCCCCACAGCTGCGACATCACCCCCTCTCCTCTCCTCCTCCTCCTCCTCTTCTCTCCCCCTGCCCTGTATCTGCTCTCTGAGGGCGGCCATGACACCTGCTTGTGTTGAGTGTAGCAGTAGTTTATATGGGTGGTGTGTTGAAGGTGTAGCAGCACGGTGATGCAAGCTGATGAGGAGAAGTGAAGTGACAGCTGCATTACTCATTCATGCCGCTGCTGAGCCTCTGACGCTCTGAGGAAACACTGAGCTCAGAGCCTGATGTTTACCTCACACAAACAACGGCGGGGGGAGGAACGGTGCATTTATCACCGTCCGTCCTTACAGTCGCACTCTTTCAGTCACATGGAGTCTTGGAGAGTTTATGTTTTGACTGAGTGAAAGTACTTTTTTCATTTTTCTACCTTTTGCTTCTCTGTATTCCTCCAGTTTCTCTGCTGGTTCCTCCAGCATCAATCAATAACGTGTTTTTCTCTTTATAGTTTCAGTTTACTCTCCACTTTTTCTCTGTATCGGTCCAATTTTCAGAGCAATCTTCTGCGTGCTGTTATAAAAACCTTTAGTGTTTCATATGTCAATCTTATACAGTCTTGCCACATTTCATGAACTTGTTCTTATCCAGATTATTCTGATTCTCAAAGTGTCACATCTTAATTTTGTCACTGTATTCTTAAGCTTTGGTTTTCGACATTTTTTTTTACCCATTAATCAAATTAAGGCGGGGCAATTAATTGCTAATTAGATTCAATCACAATATAGTCTTCTGCAATTTTCCAACCCCAGATAATGCAATATTTCTTTAACCTCAGATTGTGAATGATGATTTTTTTTTTTTGCAGTAGATGTTTTATGCTCTAAACCCTGTGCAACCAAAGAGCCAAATTTTTAAAAATTACCTTTGCAAGAGCAACAATCTAAATGGTGTAAAGTGGAAAAACAGCAAGAAGTAGCATTAAAATGAAGTTTAAGATGGGAAAAAGGTGAAAAAGCAGCAAAAATGGTGTGCAAATGGATGAAAATTGGGAGAAAACTTGTCAGATAGTAGCAAAAATCTTAGAAACCTGACATTTCAGTTTAAAATATTCCTGTTTTATTGATTTTATGTAATACTTTTATTTTCTGAAACACTTAAATTTGAGTTTCCATTATCTATAAGCCACAATCATCAACATTTCGAGAAATAAAGACTTGAAATAGTTCATTCTTTGTGTAATGTGTCTATATAATATCTGGGTTTGACCAACCAAAAATATTTAACTTCTAATTTTTTTTTAGAAATGCCTGTTTATGCAAACTGGGTATCTTTTTTGTTTTGTTTTTTCTTATCCACAAAGAGAATACTATAAAATGCAATCCCTTTTTAGTGCAATAATTGATATCAACAACACATAAGATGGGGAACCTAAAAATATTCACACAATAAATCACAATTACGTTATTTGTGCAAATTGTCCAACTTCTTGCTGTTTTTTTGATTCATCCTTTTCATCAAAATAATTGATTAGATTTATTTTGCAGTTTTTAAAAGTACCCAAAGACCCTTTGTACAAGACACCCTACTTTTCCTATTTTCCAACTTTGGTTCTGTATTGTTCCAGTTTTCATACTGGTGCTTTTCTCAGTTAATATTTAATGCTGTAATGAGCTCAGTGAGCACACTCTCTTCAGATTATTCCCGCTCACTGAGTCTTTGAGCCCCTGCTGTGGGAGCCCATGTTTGTGAAGAGAGGATGACGTTATCAGCAGATAGATGAGCAGCTTCTCTCCTCTCTTCTCCTGTTTTTTTTTGCACCAGGAATATAAAACTCAAAGCAGACGCACAGAGGAGCTGAAAGTTAAGGACACAGGCAGAGAAAACATACAGACGCTGACAGGAGATGTGAATTTACTCGCTGAATTACTGTCACACTAACAGCACGATCATATTTATCTGTATTTCAGAGTGTCAACAGGTAGAAAGGATTATATAAGACAGAGAGAAATATTCCGAGTTCATGTGCTGTATGAATAATTCTCAACTCTTCTGCTTCAACATTTCAATTCTCACTGCATGAAGATTAAATTTTAATCCATAATGAACTTAAAACAGCCTCATCATATTAAACCTCGGCATGTTCAGCTCTCTATAAAGACAGATTAACTTCATTTCACAGCTTATCTGTGGATATATCCCGATAACCTGGAGTTTTCAGATGTTTTGTTCGGATTAATCTGATTTGTCTGCGTGTTTTAGATTAGCATCGATGCCATAAATCAGCGATCAGTTTGACAGAGATTTACAGTCACGAAGGATGATTGTGAGACAGAAACGCTTTCACAGACTGACTTCTCTTGTTTAATCTGCTGTAAAAAGCAAAATTCACCCAATAGGAGATGTATAAAGCTTGATTTGATCACACGCACTGATTCCTCACAGCCTGAGGATCTCCTGCTGTCGTCTGCAGGAGGACAGACAGCTCTTTGACCTGTATCTGTCACAGGTCAAACTAATGTCCCGTCTCTGTTATCTCTAGTCTCTGTCAAGTATCATGTTCCTTAAGATCTACAATCTCTCATATCCCTCTTGTGTCTTCTTATGTCTCTTATTTCTCTTGAGACTTGTGTTTGTCCCTCAATTCATCATTTCTGACAAGTCTCTTAAATCTGTCTGTCTTATCTGTCGAATTCCTCATATATCTCATGTCCTTGGTGTGTTTCTCGTGTCCTTGTGTCTGCATGTCCTTCACATCTCATGACCCTCGCGTGTTTAAGATCTGTCATATTTTTTCATAGCATTCATCATTTCTTCACAATCCCCCTTCAAAGGTCGTTAAGTTTTCTGTTCTTCAAGTCATTTTCCGGAGTGTGTTTTTGAAACTCTGCAGTCGAGATTATATTCAGATCACAAGTTCGTTCAATCAGACCGATCTGTCAGGGTGCCAGACTGACAGGTCTGACACCTTGGAGCTGTTAATTAGACGGCTCAAGTCCACCTCTTGATTTAGCAAATCCAATATGACCCCTGTTGACAAAAGGCTTCATCACTCTGAATCAGCAACAGAAAGGTGACACCACGTGGTCTACAGCCATTTATTGTACGGTCTGTGAAGCAAGCACACACACTCAGGAGACACAGAGTGTCCTTGAGAGAATTTTCAATGTCAGACTCCCATTGTCATACATATTCTTTACATTTACTGCATTCATTCACTTCCTTTAATATAATTCTTTGATATACAAATATGTGAGATATCTGCAGATGTATCATGTGAAGTTTTTTTGGGCCCCAACTGTTGTGACCTTGCAGAGCAGATGGACCGGCCTGATTCATTTTCTGAAATCCTGCAGATCCATCTTGCCAAGCTCCATTGACAAATGATTTCACCCAGTCCAATATTGACCAGCCCAATCAGGGAAGAGAGGCGGGAAGCATATGAATGTTTGATAACAATGGCGGCGTGTGAAGGGGTCTCCTTGGACGTGGCAATTTCTGCAGTGTTAACAGAAATAAACTCAACTTTGAAAGAGGAATAGAAAACGTGACTTAAAGCCTTCCTCCTAACTCGTGTGTTGCTTCTCAACAGCGGAGCTCATCTGTTACATCACACCGTGGCTTGATGTGGATTGTCCGTTATGATGAGTGTGTCGAGCAGAATGGTCGTCCAATCACCAGCTGCTGTTTTTTTTTTTTTTGAGGTCCCCTGCCTCTGAAAACATTTTAGAACAGCTCTTTCCCAGATGGAGTGGTGGAATATCTCTGTGGTGGAAATATGGAACCGTCCGTCTGGCGTGTCAGGTTACAAGTATGGACCTCGGCCCAAAAATCCCAAATAGATTCAATGAAATTGGGCTACACTGCTCATACTACTTAAAATGGGCTTAATACTAATACTATTTATTCTATTTATACTGCTGGTATCATTCATAATACTCAGCTGAATACTGATACTATTCATACTGCTTGTACTACTCATGCTCAACATATAACTCATAATGCTTATACTACACATACTATGCAAACTATGCATAGTTTCCATACTATATATACTCATCATTCTGCTCATACTACTCATACTCAGAATACTATTCATAATACTTGTATTTCTCATACTCGGCATACTGCACGTAATGCTTAAACTGTGCATACTATTCATACAAAACTGCAAAAAAGAGAGTCTGAGTATAAGATAAAAATACTAAATTTGATGGAAAAATATCTTAAAACTAGTGAAATTATCTGTCCATGCAGCAAGATAATTTCACTTGACTAGAAATCTTGAAATAAGACTGATAAATCTAACAACAAGATGGCCTTGAT
Source organism: Thalassoma bifasciatum (assembly GCA_008086565.1). Lineage (NCBI taxonomy): Eukaryota > Metazoa > Chordata > Actinopteri > Labriformes > Labridae > Thalassoma > Thalassoma bifasciatum. The sequence goes on from RPOG01001037.1 coordinate 77,390, forward strand.
AAGTCTTCTCAGATCTTAAAAAAAGAAGAAAATGCTCATTTTTAGATTAAAATGCTCGAAGACAAATTTCCTGAGGAAGAATTTTAAGTGAAATATACTGAACATGAGCAATAGAATCTAATGTCATGCTTGTTATATTCTTAATTTTAGCAAATGGAATGAAAAATATCACTTTTTAAGTCAAAACTACTTAGAATTAGAGAAGTATGATTAAGATAATTCTTGATTTTTGAGCATGGGTTTGTACAATTCTTAGCTGTTTGCTAAATAAATTGTGTCTTAAAAAGATGATTTTTTTTGTGTTATTCTTAAATCAAGCAACTTGAGGTAGAGCTAAATCTTGAAATAAGTTTTAATGTTATGAAATTACATGTGAGAAAACCAAAGTAACTTGTTTTAACAGTTATCCACTTATTTTAGGATTCTCAGACTAATTAAGACAAAAATTGAAACATTCATGCTTTTTTTAGATTTAACATAGTTTTAAATGCTAAAAATAAGTTTAAACAAAATTAAAACAAGATATTTTATCAAGCATGTTTTAAAGTAAGATTTTAAATCTTGGCAAGTGCAAGATTATTCGCAGCGTACTATGTTTACTACTCATACTACTTGTACTCAGCATACCAATCATACATTGCAATCAACACATACTTCTTGTACTGTGCATAATGTGCAAATAACACATAAAACACATACTTCACATTTCTCATACTATAAATACCTCACATATGACACATACTACCCACACTATCTTGTTTCTCTGAAGGTTTCTCCCTCTTGATTTTTTCTCATTTGTTGAGTCTTGACTGTCTTTTGTGTCGTGCTCATCTGTCAAATTTCTCTTGTCTTTCTCACTTCTGTGTCTGATTCGTCTCCCATGTCCCACTTCTCGTTTGTCTTTAGTCTCTCATGTCTCCGATGTCAAATCTTATTGCTCCTGCGTCTCATAAACTCGCGTTAAAACATGAGAATCCTGCGTTCTGGGAGGCTCTGTCCTCTCTGCGTCAGCGGTGTTAATAACCTCTGTCAGTTTATGTCTCTGTGTCTCTGAACGGAAAGAGCGAAGACAGAGTGAAACGTTCTCCGGTGACGAATCCGGACCCAGCTGAGAGCCGCCAGCATCCGCCTGATAATGAACATTAATCCTGTTAATCTAAATGTGTGAATAACGTCTGAATCATTAATGTTGGTACGAGGGATCAGAGTTAATCACTGCAGCTGTTTGAGGCAGAACGGGTCAGGAGGGAACACACTTTGTTTATGCTTAAGAGAAAACATTTCATGATGTCATTTCTTTATATACCTCTGCCTCTTTCATGACTGTGTTGGTATTTGTTTTGAGTCTTTCTCTTCTGTCTTTGTTGTTTATTTTTCGTTCACTGCTGCGTACATGACCTCCTTCATATTGCTGCTGTGTGCTGCGCTTTATCACGTCCTGTATTCCTGAGCTGTTGTTGAAGGCAGTGTGATGGCGCACAATATAGCATTGTCCCCTGTGTGAATGGCGAGGTTGACTCCTCTTTATCTGCTCTTTACCCTCACAGCTTCACTGCCTGATATTTTCGATCCCTGTGTCAGTCATTTTCCAGCAGAATCCAACTTTTCTCCCACGTACGACGACTCTGCACACGAGGGGGTTTTGCTTTTCAGAGATGACATTTTTGAAGGGTGTTTTAGGTTGTATGCATGACAAAAACACAGATAAGTTTGCAACAATCAGTGTGAGAAGTTTGTGATCAGGTCAGTCTGATGTGATCAGCAGCCGGAGTCAGATTTCATCTCATAATTCAGTAATCTGTTAATCTGATGGAGCAGCTGGCTCTCTAACACACTCTGTCTCGAATCCAGAATCACAAATCCACGAAAATCCTCCAAACTCAGCTGCTGACTCACAGACGGACACACAGGAGGGGTTTTTATGAGCTCTGATCCATCCTCTCTGTGGGGAAATATCACTCTGTGTGTTAAACTGAGACCCACAGAGACGCTGCAGATTCACGGTCTGCTCGCCACAGTCTGCAATAAACCCTGCTGGAGTCTGACTGTGTACATGGTGTTATTAATGATTATATCGCCGGACTTGTTGGAGATAATGTTAGACTTGATACTCCACAGCTTCCTGTTTGGATTCTTACAGTCTAGGAATCGTTTATGCATCCATGAACGTCTTACACACATCATTATGTTTGTGTGGCTTCTGCAGCTGTTAATTCTGCACAAATGAGACAGAAACTAACGCATCCAGACAGATGTATCGACCCAAAAATGCAGGCCCACAAAGGGCAGGATGCAGTGAAAAGACGGAGTTTATTTTAACAGTCTGGGTCGGTGTGTAGGAAATCAATACCAGGAGAGCAAACAAATCCAGAAAATAGGCAGGCATGAAGGGCAGGTAGTGGTTGAACAGTTGAAGAACTAACGAGGAAACATGACAACCTGTCAACACGGAGGAGGACACACGGGGGTAATACACAAAAACAATCAGGGATAACAAGATGAAGGCGAGAACAATCAGGGCGGGGAAACATAGAGGGTTCAACTAGCAGAATAAAACAGAGAATGACAAATAATTCTCAGATAAATGAACAGAAACACAACATGGCCCACGTTTGAGACAGAAATCTCAGAGCACCTGCAGGCTGAAGGCAACCGTCAAACAACATGACCAGTTTATGGCGTCTCAGCGCTCCTCCGCACACTGCATCACTTCAAAATGGGCGAACAGGAGACATTTGGGACATAACACAGGGAACGATTTATTTTTGCTGTTTTCTTCAAAAACATGAGGTAAGCAGAGGAGCAGTGGTGGCAAAAAGCTTCTCCAACAGCTCATCAGGTCGCTTCAGATAATCTCACAGAGTTATGGCACAAATACATAAAAACATATCAGCCAGGTCTATAAAAAATAAAAGCTGCAGAAATAAGAAAAAAGCGAAATAATGCTCCTCTGCTGTTTGTTGTGTCGCACAAAGTGGCGGGTTTTACATCAGAGATAGAAATAAAAACCAATAGAGTGTCTGTGGTGAAGCTTTTAGGCTGATATGTGGCTGTCGGCACATTAACGTTTTAAAGTGAAGCAGCAGCAGAAGAGGAGGAGAGTGACTGTGTCTGGATATTTCAACAGAGTCTTACGAGAAGACGCCACATCAACCAAAGTTGTTGTGTTTCAACAAGTCAATAATTTCAGAAAAAAAAGATTAAAAGCAACAGAAACACTTGAAAATAAGTCAACTGCACTTTTACTTTTACATTGGGCCACAAAGGGGTGAAAATTTCAGCTTGGGTTTAAAACCGTTCACTTGGCGGCAGTGTGGCGACTTTCTAAAATGGCAAAATGATCTTGAAAAAGTCTCACTTCTAGATAAAAGCCTTATTGTAATCCACAGTTTAAATACGAGAGAGATCTGTGCATAAATCCAATTCCTATGATTTATTTAGCAGTAATAAACGACAATGGAGCTGGACTGACACTGACACTGAAGAAAGCTAAACAGGAGAGTGATAGAGAATAGGCTAAAGGCTAAAACACGGGCAAAGCTGTTTGTGATAATGTTTCTTTCAACCAGTAATACTGCAGTGATCTGTTCAAACCTGAGAGTCCATCACTAACATGAAGAGCCAGGTTACGTTTGCTCTGCTTGGTGAGGTTGGAGATGGTAGATGATCACTGGTAGGACATAACCAGGATTCATTAATATTGCACAAGCATCGGGCTGCTGTGAGTAGCGCTACATGTAGCCTAAACTGTTGATGAATATATTACCCAAACACCACAGATTCTGGCCAGTGGTGTTGCTGGAATCCACTTCAAAGGAATAGTCCTCATAGTCCTTTTACATTAGGTTAACAAAAGTGATATTGGTTGAAACCATAGACTGTATAATGAGTGGACGTAACGACGTTCGGCTCAAACTGAAGCCTCCAGCAGATGCCCCGCCCCCTGGTGTCTGGCTGCAGTATAGGTCATAAGCCCCGCCTCCTGGTGTCTGGCTGCAGTATAGGTCATGAGCCCCGCCTCCCCATGTATTCCAGATATGAGCCGGGAAAACTTAAAAAAATTACGATACCTGGTAGAAACGTTTCTCTCATCTTTACACTAAGGTAGTATGAAGATGTCATCTGGCTGCATGGTGTTCAGGTGTTTTTTTTCTGAGAAGTTAGTTTTTCATTAGTTATTGGACGTTAAAAACCGCAATATAAGTTTTGTTTTACGATAGTTGACAGCTGCCATTCGTGAGTAGTTTTTACCGGGGATATAAGAAACTTCGGAAAAGAGAGCCAAAAGGAGACTAAACCTTCTGAAGAAGAAGAAATAAATATTTTTATTTCTCTTTTTTACTTGGCTCCACCGGAAATTCTCTACTGCGCAGACTCTGGCTGCACAATGGCGGCTAGAGAAACAGGGTTTTTTGGCTTCAAAAACGTAGAACAGTGACAGGCGGAAGCATGCTGTCCATTCTATATACAGTCATTGGTTGAAACATGAATGAATGAAAATTCATCTGTGTACCATGAATCACAAATGCAAACAATTCAAAGCACATTTGATCAACATCTTTGTCAATGCAAGTTTTGATTATTGTACTTAGGTAAATGTACTTAATAGTATGGTTTCACTGTAATTAGTGGACACGTTACAGTTAAACAAATGCTCATCAAAATTGAATTTTTTGAGACTAGCTAGAACAAATATTTATTCCTATATTAATGAGAGTTATTCTCTTAATATTTATACATGTAAATGACTGCTGGATGCATTTAATATAAATTTCATGAATTCCCCAAATTCTGTATGGAGACTTTCCAAAATACCCCAAATTCCACACCCCTACTGTTGCATCAGACAGTTAAAACAAAGCTCTGTATCAGTTTGTTTGCCGTGTATACAGTTGTATCATCAGTATACGTATTAATAATAAAGCAGGAGACCGGTAACACATTGGTGTACTGTCTAAACTACATGAGAACTGGAATAGAGCCCTGAGGGACGCCAGAGGAGAGTTTTATGAAGTGATAAAGCCTCACAGCCTTCACCGAGCCCTTTGTTTACTTTCTGAATGCAGCCTCACTGCTGTCCACAGAGATCAGGACAGGAAGCAGGAGGGGTGTGTGTTATTATTTTTACCTTTAACAGGAACAATGAAACCCTCCGGAGGTCTGACTGTGGTCCCCCATGTGACTCCAGCCTTTTCTTACAAACAGACGCTCTTGAGTCCCTCCTTCTCCCTCTATCTCAGAGATTTTCACACTCCTGCTTTTGTGCTCCCCTCTGCCCGCATGAATATGCGATTTGAAACTTGCAGCTTTGCATGGAGAGTGTGCCGAAACACAATCACATTCTGGACTGTGCAGGATTTCCTATTATCCCACGGAGAGGAGGTGACAGTAGATCAGGCTGCAGACGGGAGCGTGTGTGTGAGTGACAGCACACAGGAGGTATAAAACCTGTTCCTTTCACACATGGAGAATCACTTATAGAGCCTGCAGAGACTGACAGTCACAGCTGCATGGGTCTGTTTAACGACACATCTGATGCTACGGTGAATTTTATGTTGGTTTTCCAGGAAGTCAAGGTCTGATCTGCTGTGTGAGGATGTAAAGCTCACAATTTATAACATTCAGGCTTACCAAGTTTTGCACTTTAAAACCAGATGCTTAAAGGCTTTCTTTCCTACCTTCACTCATTTCAGAATTTAGGAACAACAAATCACAAAGTCCAATGAACAAAGGTTGTGAATTCCATCCTTTAGGATTAAAAAGGAAAGAGAAGGTGTTCAGAATGGCTTTGAGTCCAGATTCACCCAGTTGCAGTCATCAGATCTGCTTTATGAGGGCAAACAGATTTCAAACGGCTCATGTTAACACTGATTTGGCAGAAACTGGACATTGCACTACGCCCCGACAGATGACACTGATAGATTTAATGTCTAATGACGGGAGATTAATGTCTACTGATAGTAGATTTAATATGTGATGTTAGTACATCCAGATTTGGCTCAGGCTGTGGTTTTCCCTCCGCTGATATTAAGCTGTTGTCTGTTGGTGGACATGAGCTATAAACATTGATAAAATGTTGACCAACCTAAAAACTTGAAAAAAATATCCAAATACTTGGTTTTATTTTCTTTGAATGCATCTAAAAAAAAATTGGATTGTTTTAAACTCAGAGTCGAGACATTTAAATGCCAGTATTCACTCACAACTCAAACAGCAAGGAGATGAAGGATGGAGAGACGCGTTTATAGCCTGCAACAAAGCGACTCCAAAGTAGGCAGCATTATTCAGCAGCTGAGGCAGAGATGTGATGCTGGTTTAAGGTGATGTTTGTCAAGCTGTTTTGGACTGAGAACCATTTATCCTCCCAAAAAGAAACTCATGGACCAGCAAGCCAAATTGACCTGGAACAACAGTCCAGATGGCAAACTGATTTATCATAAACTTGCAATTTCAATCCTTTGTATGTGTTAAACATAATGCAGAATTGACAATAAAGGTATCCTGAACCTTAAACTCCCATTATATACCACGAGCACAAGTACAACCAGAACTGGCACCAACGTGACCTTCCACAGTTGTCCACAATGCAACTAATTCATCTCACCATTGCACCTTTTCCTCTTCTTCATTTGAGTTTATTTTTACTGTTCCCACCTTAAACCACACGTGATGATTTTGCATAGAGGCTTGTTTATGGAGAAACATTAGCTTGAATATTTTTTCTGCGAGAAGGGAATATTTCATGGAGACTTTTGTGCCCTGCGAAAACTGAAATCTAAGCAAGTCATTATGTCTTATTTTGAGTAAAATGTGTCTTATTATTCTTGATTTGAGCTACATTCAACTGATAAGTCCAGGAAAATGTCTTATTCCAAGTTATTTAAAGATAAAAATTAGATCTGAAATGCTTGTAACAAGTCAAAAGAATCTTATCTGGGATAAGAAAAAAAGTTTCTTGTATTGAGACGTCTTTCTTTTCCCATTGGGAGAATTTTTTTTACTTTTTACAAACAATTCAGACTTTATTTTATGTCTTTAAAAAAACTTGACATAAGACATTTTTATGACCTGGTCTGGTGAATGTGGCTCAAATCAAGAAAAAAAAGACAATTTTTACTGCAAATAAGACATAAAGACTTACTTGGATTTCAGTTTTTGCAGTGTGAGTCCTGGAAAACTTTTCTTTTTCAAATATAGATTTTTTTTTTCCCTAATCCCAGCCAAGTCTGGGATCAAGTTTCTTCTCCCTCTTCTCTCCTAATGTTACCCATAATTTACTCTAATGAAATAGGGCGCTGGAGGAAAGTGAACTAGCGGTTCTCCCGTCCTCTCCATGTAAATGTGTCTATCTTTTTTTTGTTCTTGGACGGGATGTAAGTGAAAGGCAAAATCGTATGTACTGAAACATGTACAATAGTCGGTGAAGAAATGAATCTTGAATCTTGAATACTCTGTAAAAAAATCCACATAATTTACTGAAGGTCGTGGCAGATCACTAGTTTGAGAAACAGTGGTTTAAAATAATGGTTACAGATGCAAAACAGCTGAAATACGGGGACAAGGCGAGCCCCCAAATACCGCCAGTCTTTGTTTGCAACCTCTGATCTTAGTTTGAGTGTCTCAAAGTTTGTCTCCTGTCCTCCTCAGATAACTGTAACAGCCCGTTGGTGGCCTCATTACCACAGTCCTCCTTCAGGAGCTCGTCTCAGTCGTCCTTCAGCACCGCAGCTCATAACGCCAAGATGAACAGGAGAGACGGTGAGACCCTTTAATCCTGGTTTAACATCATGAACCTGTTCTGTCAAACACACACAAATCAAACGGTCGAATACAGACCCTGTAACCCCTGCTGACATCACCAGACCTCCTCTCTATCTCCCCCCAGGAGCAGGAGGCTGGTCCCCCATGGTGACGGACCGGGAGCCCTGGTTACAAGTGGACCTCAGGGAGCAGGTGGAGGTGACGGCCGTGGCCACACAGGGGCGCTCTGCCAGCTCCGACTGGGTGAGCCGATACCTGCTGCTGTACAGCGACACGGGCCAGGTGTGGAGACAGTACAGACAGGAGGACGGAGGAGGGGTGAGTCGGAAACTATCACCTGTGATTGAGATTACATCAGGCTGTGTGTTCCACTGTGAGCAACATGAAGACAAACAAAAGAGCAAATTTCCAGTCTTTCAGAGTCAGGGTTCATCATCCAGGGACCATGACTGTGTGTGCAGGAAGTGTGAAACAATACAACGGATAGATAATGAGGTATTTTAATGACCTGGAGATACTGTAAAACTCAGTTAAAGGATGTAAATAATGAAGGAGGAAAAAAAAATCTCAGGAGAAACCAATTTGTGTAAGAATAACCTGGTCATCCAGCTGGTGTTTTTAAAGCTTTTCATTAAGGATCAGACGCTGTAGCAGGAGATAGAAAAGAATTACTTACACTTAACTTTAAGGGAGGGGATTTGTTGTACATGTCACGGTAGAAATATTGTTTAAAAATTCATTGTGTCATGAGTGAAACAAGCGGAAATAAACAGATGTAGATCCTGGCGCTGAGAGTCCGAACAGCAAATTAAAGACACCTTCACTGAGCCTGAGTGACGTTATACATCCCTCCATGTTTAAATCTGCATCACAACAACTGTCAGCTCATTAGGCAGCTGTGTGTGTGCGTGTGTGTGTGTGTGCGTGTGTGTATGTGTGCGTGTGTCAGACTAATTGGCCTGTGTCTGACATTTTAAACAGCAGAGGTTCAAAGGTAAGAGCTCAGAGGAGCCTGAGGAGGATAATGAGGAGCAGCAGCTCCTGTTTCCTGTCTGCAGACTACACCTGCACACCTGACACACACACACACACACTCACACACGCACACACACACACACAGAGGAGCGTACGGCCTCCTGTTGAATGATCACGTATGAAAACATCTCTGGCGGTCACACAAAGGATGTTTAAAGTGATGATTTCGGTGTCGGCTCTCTTCCCCGCTTCCAGTGGATCAAACCTCTGTAACAGTGACAGGAAACAGACGGTTCAGTGGGAGTTTTCTGTTTATTCAGGTTCACCCTGAGGCTGTATATATTTACTGATGTAATGAACATACGCTAATAATAGCTCTGACATAAAGACAGACAGCAGCGCTCTCGCCAGTTTAATCAGGAACAAGCAGAAACGGATTTAAATCATAAGGATTCATTTTCATTCACTTATTGCTTTCTGCTTTTAATGAGTGTTAACTGAGTCTGACAGATGTGTGTAGGAGGAGAAGTGTTAAATAAACACATAGATGGGGATTATTTATTTGGGTAAGACATAAATTGCTGTTAAATGTTCCCAGAATTTACTCACTGGGCGATTTCAGGCCCAGTTTGGAAGCTGAGCTTAGCTTTTGATTCATGTTTGTTTATTTTATCTCCATTCATCCCAGTATCTAAGGTTTTTATTTCATATAAATCATATGTACATACATTATTTTAGAGTCTGTGTCTTATTCATATCTTATGGACACATCCATGAATTACCAACTGCAGTGAATAAGATTATATGACATTAACATCCCCCCAATCTCAAGTTTGTACTCGAACACATCGCCGTGAAAAGAAAGAGTTTTGAGACTGAGTGACAAATAATAAACCATCTGTCAAGAAATCGAAAAACCATGAAGGCCTTAAAGAGTTGTGAGGCTGAGTTTAAGAAGACAGAAATTCACTGACTGACTATGAGAGAAGACAAAAGTATGAGAAATAACTTTAAATTTTGTGCTAATAATTCAAACTGAGTTCAAAAGTCAACGTTTTGAGATGGAAAAAGTCAAAATTATGAGATAACAGTCAATGATTTGAGATATCAATGTAACAGTTCTGAGATTTAAATTCAAGATTATGATCTAAAAGGTAATTATTTGAGATATTAGTGTAAAATTCTGAGATTAAAGTCAAAATTATGATCTGAAAGTCAATTATTTGAGATATTAATGTAAAATTCTGAGATTATAGTCAAAATTATGAGATTAAAAGTCAATCATTTGAGATAAAAGTCAATTATTTGAGATCTCAAAGTCAAAATTCCAAGATTTAAAGTCAGAATTTCAGGATAAACAGTCAAAATTATGGAGCAAAAGTTTGAGTTTTGCCTTTTCATTTCTATTTTTTTACTTTATAAAAGCAAAAAAAGGAGAAATGTCAACAAAGCCAGTTTTTCATTTTGGTATTTTTAACTGACAGAAATTGGCCTTCACTTATTATTTATATCCACCTTCAAAACCCACCTTTTCAGAATTGCTTTTAATGTTTGATTGCTTTTAAATGCACTCAATGCCTTTTATCTGCTCTAAAACTGTAATTTTTACTTTGTGATGTTTTATTTGCTGTTTTTATCTTCTGTACAGCGTCTTTGAGTGTTTTGAAAAGCGCTTTATAAATAAAATGTATTATTATTATTATTATTATCATTATTATTATTATTGTTTTATTGCCACTTTACAAATCTTTCACTTTAAATAGAGAGGGAGTGTTTTGAATAAATGTTTGTATCATAAAGCTACTTTGTGGTCTTTGTTAGACTAATATTAAATTATTCCAGCACATAGACTCCTGCCGTATTTCCACCACTTAACAATTGACTGCCCCTCCTTTGCCCCCCTCATAAATATTTTTCCATTGATTGATTGATTGGTTGATATTTACAGGGGCACGGCTTTAATACGACTGCTTTACTGCTACAGATTGAGTCAGAACCTTCCAGATCCAGGGTCATAAATATCAGACGTGTGTGGTATTTATGATTATGGATCCTCTTCTGGAAAAAAACAATGAAAGCAGGAGACTGGATAGTATCACCAAAATCAGATGTTTTCTCTCACAACCAGAAATTTGTCCACATTCTCATTTTTTGTTTTTGTCGCTGTCTGTGACACCAATTTTCTGCCGTGTTTGTTTGTGATCTAAAGCCACATTTCATCACGCAGGTGTCCGGGATGTTCCACCACATCCGTCATCTTTACTGCTCTTCTCTTTTTGGTCACAGGGGTCAATTGTGGCAACACCCTGGACAGGTCACCAGCCTATCACAGCTCTGACTCATAAATCTGTCTTAAAACCATCCACAGCGTCTGACACATCTTTGTTACGTTCCCCTGAAAGACGACCTGAAGAACAGGGGTTTGGGGAAACTAATAAAGGAAAATAAAAATGGGGCCTTCCTGTTTCCTGAAGTTGGAGCGTGAAAGTTGCAGCGGAAGAATAACTCTCCAAAGATTTAATCGAAATGATACACAAAAAATGCTTTGACCCGAAAGAAAAGAGAAATGAGAGTCACATCATTGGGGAAATAAAATGATGAAGAGAAAAGAAAGAAATCTCACGAAACGGGAACTCTGACTTCCATCCAAGTGAAAACAAAAAAGCGACCTCAGCCTGATGCAGCCTCCCCTCACAGACGCTCCAAATAAACGCTGATTTGTACAGAAGCCTGAGATATAGTTTGGATCTTGAATTCTTTTTGTGTGTGGTAAAATCACAGTGGTTTTTCTGTTTTTCTGCGTCCTTTAGATGTTTCTGGGGAACGTGAACTCCGAGGCCGTGGTGCAGAACAAGCTGTCTCCCTCTGTCAGGACTCGGTTCCTACGTTTCGTCCCTCTGGACTGGAACCCGAGCGGCTGGTTGGGCCTGAGGGTGGAGCTGTACGGCTGCTCCTACAGTGAGACAGAAACACATATGTTCCTATTTTCCACTTTCTTAACCTTCAAAACCAAGCCAGCAAAAAGCCTGGGTTGTATTTTTCCGTTATCAGTTTTATTCTTGAATCTTTTTCTGTCTTTCAGAGTCTGACGTTGCAGATTTTGACGGCAGGAGCTCTCTACTGTATCGTTTCAATCAGAAGTCGATGTCGACGGTGAAAGACGTGATCTCTCTGCGCTTCAAGAGTCGTCAGGCGGAGGGGGTGTTGCTGCACGGGGAGGGGCAGAGGGGCGACTACATCACCCTGGAGCTCCACCGAGGAAAACTGGCTCTCTACCTCAACCTGGGTGAGACGCAGTAACACCTGTGTGCAGATTAACGCTCCCTGATATGATGAACTCTGTAAGCTTGATGGAAGATGTGATCGCACGTCACTCTCATCCTCCCAGAGCTCCTCACTGATCGGGGGCTCCTGCAGGAAGCTAAAAACAGGATTAGTGTCTCACTTTAGTCACTTTTTTATCCATGTTTTATCCAGACTCTGCTCACAGTTTGGCGTTTCCTTTATGAAGAGATTTTCAGCCGGGTTTGATGTTTCTTTTTTTCCAGCAGAGACACAGACAGAGAAACATAATTTGATGGGCAGCTGTGAGATTGTTTTGACTCAAATTCTGCAGGAACTTAAGAGAATAACATGCAGATTCTTTACAAAAGACAGTTTTTAGTCTATAGCTTCAAACTGATTTTGATATAGAAGCCAATTTCCGCCAGTTGGAAGAATAAAAATGAAGAATTGACTTTAATGAGATTTTGGTTTTGCCCATATCAAGTCAAATTATGAGATAAGAGATGATGTTGTGAGGTAAACAGTTGAATTTTGGGGATTTAAGTCTAATTTTCAAGATTAAGTACAAATTTTGAGATAAAAAGTTGACAATATTGGACTAAAAGTGACATTTTGAGATTAAAAATTTGAAATTATGAGATACAAATTCAAAACTGTTATATAAAAGTCTAGATTACAAGATTAAAAAAAGTCAAAACAAGGACATAAAATTCAAAATATGAAGATAAAGTTGAAATTTTGGAACAAAAAGTCAAAACCTTTGAGATAAAAGTTAAAGTTGTAATATAACAAAGTATTTTTGAAATGAAAGTCCAGGTTGTTCGTTAAATAGTCAAAATTTTGAACGGAAAAAAGTCAATTTCTTTATAGATAAAAGTTAAAATTATAAGACAGAAGAATTTGAGGTAAAAAGTTGAGGTAATTAGATGCATAGTCTTACTGAAGAGATGAAAAATATGAGATTTAAAGTAAAATAATGAGATAAAAGTCAGAATTATAAGCTTTAAAGTCAATTTTTCTTTTAGAAAAAGGCAAAATTTTAAGTTTAAGTCAAAATTATGAGATAAAAGCTAGGATTATGAATCAAAAACTCTAATTTTTGAAACAGAAAGTCAAAATTTTCTGGACAGTAGTTAATCATTTGAAATAAAGAAGAAATTCAGAGACAAAAGTTTGAAGATCTTAGATAAAAAGTCGAGATTATGAGATAAGTCCACTTGGCATTATAGTTCCTTCAACCGCTCATTCTCCAGCTCCTTCCTTAAAATCCATTCAATGGTGCGTTTGCTCAGCTTTCCCATGAGAATCCACTTTCACAGATAATATTTCATTTGTGGTTTAGCCACATTTAAAGTAAGTCCCATTGTACCCACAATCCATTTCTCTGTGATATCAAATAGCAGCTAGAGCTCACTCTGAAGTAAAGACTCTGCTCACTGAGGTTTCTTCCTTTCTACTGTCTCATAATTCTGACTTGAGATGGATAAAAATGCATCTCAAAAAAGCCAAGCCAAGTTTTTGTTGTCTTAATTGGCAGAAATAAGCTTCCACAATCTGAGTGATTGAGTCGAAATGATTTTAAAAGAAGGGATCATGTCTGTTTTTGACCCCTGAGTTCATCTGAATCAAGCCTGGATCAGTTTTTACGACGTGTTTTGTTTCATTGTTCCCGTTTTCTGTGCGTTTTTGCGTCAGACGACACTCGGCTGAGGTTCAGCAGCAGTCGAGTGGCCGTGACGGTCGGCTCTCTGCTGGACGACCAGCACTGGCACTCTGTCCTCATCGAGCGCTTCAACAAACAAGTGAACCTGACCGTGGACTCGCACACGCAGCACTTCACCACCAGGGGGGAGGGCGACTCGCTGGAGGTCGACTACGAGGTCAGTACGACCTGCACAGATGAATGTCATGTGACTCTTTTTAGTGCTCCAGAGTCAAATCTAACATTTCCTCTCACTGAAACCTGGAACAATACCCAACATTTTTGATGCAGTTCAATTCTGGATCAGCATATTTTTGTCCTTTCACTCACTAAACTGTAACACTGCATGTAGTTTCAGTCTGCTCTGAGTTATTAAAGTGACTTTCTGAATAAAGATGCTCTTAATATTCCAGTCGATGTAGGTCAGAGAATCTGCAGAGCATCACTTCAGCTGCACCATAAAATAAAACTAACCAGAAGAGAAGTACATTATGATAGAGTGAGCACTGCTTCCTCTTTGTTCTCCAGCTGAGTTTCGGGGGCATCCCTTTACCTGGGAAACCCGGCACCTTCCTCAGGAGGAACTTTCACGGCTGCATCGAGAACCTTTATTACAACGGCATCAATATCATCGACCTCGCCAAGAGACGCAAACCACAGATTTACAGCGTGGTGAGTCTGATTCAGTCACAATATAATCATCGATTTATTTTTCACAAAAGAAACTCAACTCGGGCTTGACCTTGTGGTTGGGCCTCGTGGCTACATGGTCAGTGACCCGGGTTTATATTCTCCTCACTCTCTCTCTCAGTTACCACAGTCCTTATTTATAGAGCTTGGGTAGAGTAGTTTGTGACCTATAAAAACAAAAACTTAAGGATAAAATGAGCATAGCGGTATGCAAACTTTGACCCAGGCATACAGACATTTTGGAGGCATGAGAATCTAGCAACACTAGTAAAGTGAAGTCTGCAGATAAATATTTATGTGTCTTACTTTTTATCCCACCACATATTAAAATTTACTGTTAAATTCATGTCGTTATAATTATTCAAACCATTGATTTTATTTAGGCTATAATCCCACATGTGGTGAGCTGTTTCCAATAAGCCACTTTCATTATGATTATATATAAACATATAAAAGAAATAAGATAAAAGTCTGCCATACTTCTTTCTTCAGCTGTGTTTTGCCTCCATTATTCCTGATAGACCTCACAAGACTGGACACATATTATCAGTGATGTAGAGTTAAAATTAGACTCACACAGAAATAACAGAGCCACTAGTTTTCATTAAGATCTGTCTTTTAATGTCAATATCATGCATCTATCATCAAGTGTGGTTTTTAGTTTTGACCCTCCTGTTGTTTTCATTTCAGTTTGACCCGAAAACAAAAATAATTTCGCCATAACTTTGGTTTTCTTTCATGGAATTGCCTGAAGTTAGTTTTTACTACTTTTCTGTTTTTCTTAGTTATTTGTCTTCTAGAAAAATCTATAGCATCTTATTACCATAAAAACATTAGATGTTTAAACCAGTATCCTGCCTATACTTTAACATATACCTATCTGTAAAAATACATCAACATATGTACCTAAGTGAAAGAAAAAAATAGAATTTCAGCTTTTTTCTACTCAAACAAGAAGTGTACTTTTTTGTCACTGGAGTAATTCTTTAATATATATGTGAATGGGCTAGAAACATCTTCACTAAAAAGGAGAAACAAAAAATTGGGGGGAAAATTTTCACACCTTGTGAAGTTTGTGATCCTTGCTGCAGTAAACCACCCACATGTCCATTTTATCCCTCATTTCATTCACAAGCTCCTCTGTTTCAAGATCAAATACTTTTGTTTTGTTATCTAAACTTCTGGTTTTTGCTGCGATCCACGTTTGTCTGCATTTTCATTCATGAGGTTGTTTGCGATGACCATTGACGGTTGATTGATGGCGTGTCAGAGATGGAGTTTGCAGCTTCAAGTGGATCCTGATTTATAGAGGGAACATTGCATGCACCTGTTTGTACGAATGGTTTTATATAAATCTGAGTCATTTTGTGTGCAAGCCAATATTGTGAGGCGCCGTTTGTTAAGTTGCTCACACTACAAATAACAACATTTCTCCACATTTAGCCCTAAAAAATCACTTTTATGCAGATTTAGAGAAATATCTGTGAATATATTCATCAAATATTGTAGGTTAGTATTATATCTAAATGTTTAGTTTCATATATAAATGTTATACATTAATGTCCTGATTCTAAATATGCAGCTACGTTTCTTAACATTTAGTTTACATTTTAAATATCTAGCTAAGATGAAATATTTATCTAAGATTTCTTCATCTTAAGCAAAGATTTCTAAATCTTGAGCAAAGATTTTATAGAGTATCTATAGGTATCGCGGCTAAATATTAAAATTTTAAACTAAATGTTTAGAAACATAGCTTAAATATTTAGAATCAGGACATTTATGTGTAAAATTTAATATTTATATACAATATTTGACAAATATATTCCACAAATATTTATCTAAATCTGCATAAAAGTGATGTTTTAGGTCAAAATGTGGAGAAATTTTATTTGTAGTGTGAACAACTTAACAAACAGCGCCTCAAACACTATTTCCAGGTTTTTGATGCGTGTTCATCTTTAGTACGGATTCTGCACACTCCTTTATTAATGAGGTCCCAGCTCTGTCCCATCCTCTTAAAATAAAGATGTAAAACCCCAAAAATAAGAAAAGAAAATTCAAATAAGCTCAACTTTATTCATTTATGTGTTCTAAGAACATCATAGCACATTGTTGTCAAACTTGAAGTGAAGATTTTCTCCTCATTTGATCAGAATAAATCCTTTCCCTCAGGGTAACGTCACCTTCTCCTGCTCCCGTCCTTCGCTGGTCGCCGTCACCTTCCTGAGCTCCAGCAGCAGCTTCCTGTCGCTCCCGTTGGTCTCGCCATCAGCCATCTTGGGAGGTTTTTCTGTCCAGTTCCAGTTCAGGACGTGGAACCCAGACGGGCTGCTGCTGTCGGTGCATCTGAGCCGAGAAAACCAGAGACTGGATCTGCAGATCAGGAACAGCCGGCTCATCCTGACCCTGCAACACACGGGAGACCGGAGATCAGAGACGTCTGCAGGTCAGGAGACCAACACACACACACACACACACACACACACACACACACACACACACAAATCCTGTCACTCTCTTGGGCCGTGCAAACTTTGTTGTAGCTTCAATAAAAAATGAAGCCCAATTCTTCTAACTGCAGGGAGGAGTGGGATTGTGTTTTCTTTGTTGCGTGTTTTTTTACGTACAGATGATCCTTTCAGTCTTCACCACAGGAACATCTTTTCTTCTCTTGTCCCACAAAAAAAACCAAAACCAGGAGAGGACACACACTTCTCTTCGTCTCTCCGTTTAAAGCGTTTCATCATCTCACGGTGAACTAACTGCAGAGTTTAAAGAAGCGTTTAAAGCTGCTCTGTCCTAACGTGCTTATTGTGCGCAGATTTTATCCTCTTTTCTCCAGCTCGCGGATTATTTTTGGACAAAACGCACCAACAGTTTCAACTCCAACAAAAACACACATTAAGAGCTTAACAGCAGACGGTGACTCCTGTTTTATATTCTTAGTGTTTGAGATGTTTCTGCGGAGCGGCCTGCTGTCTCTTTGTCGGTAATCCTTTAATAAAAGCTTTTATACAACTAAAGACAACAAACAGCAGGCTGGGACTAACAGATTAAGGAACTATTTAAGGTTCTGCACAGAAACATTTCAACACAAACACTCTTGTTATAATTACAACCAGATATTTCAGGAGTTAAGACAGTAAAAATGAAGGATGCTGTAAATTTCTACTGTAAATTCAAACTCATTAATAAGCTGAAAAATCAAGAATAAAGACACCAACTGAATCAACTGCAGCAAAAAAAGAGAAGGTGAAGGTTTATTGGAGGTAGCAGGAAAGTTGTGGAGGATCAGGTGACCCAGATCTTATTGCAAAAACACAGTAAAGTCTGACTTTATTTTTCTCCAAGCATCTCATTTAGGGCTGCACAAAATATTGTTTCAGTATCCTCATTGCAATATACACATACCTAATATTCATAGAGTGGTATATAATTTATTTTAATATGTTTGAGCCTCGCAATTTAGTTTCTTCAGCCACCTACGTCCCTCACATTATTCATAGATCTACATGAGCATTCATTTATCTGTTTTACCACATTACGCAACAATTCGCACAGTTATTTCACCTTCTTAGCAGAGTGACGTGCAGCGTGAGTGGTCGAACGACTCACTTGATTTGGAAAGACTGACATTTTGCGTATAGTTAATATCACAAAATCCAAATCTGTGCTTTATTCAGCTTCGTCTTCAGTCAGAACAGACTCTCTGTTTGTTTTTCAGCTCTAAGTTTGGATCTTCTGATTACCCATTTTATTATTTATTTCACCTCCTCCTTCCTATAACTTGTGATTTCATTAGCTGCCATAAAACTTGAGACAGTCGCAGTTTAATTTCCAAGTAAACGGTTGCTTAAATTTTGCTTTGCTTCTTGCAGAAATCGCCCTTTTCCTCTTTCCAAGGGGAACTATTTTCACTAACTGCATTGTGTTTTTTCTAGAAATGTCTCTATCTAATTCTCTTCTCTGGAAAAATTATGAATCAAGCTGACAAAAAAGGCAAAATGCAGGAGGCGGACAAACTCTTCAGCGCAGAGGGAAACTTAAATAATGAACCTCTGTGCTGGGGCATGTTATTAAAAGTCGGACCTGAAGTGAGAAGAATCACTTGCTGGAAATATTATAGATCGATATCAATAGTTAACAGATAACAACATGATTAAGACTCTTTGCAAATACAAATAGTGTTCACGGTGGAAGAGAAAGACAGAGATGATAAGGTGAGAGTTGCGGTATATGTAACAGTTCCATTTTTTTCAACTTTGTGCAGCACAAATTTAATTTTAATACAAACAAAAGTTAGATCAAAGAGCTCTTTTTTTATCTCCTACGTTTAAAAACTCTATTTAACCTCCTCTGTCTTT
The DNA here is from genome assembly GCA_008086565.1 of Thalassoma bifasciatum. Classification (NCBI taxonomy): domain Eukaryota; kingdom Metazoa; phylum Chordata; class Actinopteri; order Labriformes; family Labridae; genus Thalassoma; species Thalassoma bifasciatum. Next base: position 96,170 of record RPOG01001037.1, read on the forward strand.
TTTATTGTTATTATTTCTTTATTCAGAAAGAGCAGACAATTGGCAATTTACCTCTTCAAGGTTTTTCCTTTTGAAGCAACATCAGACACAAAACAGAGGAGGAAGGAAAGATATCAGTTTAAAGGAGGAAAAAATGTAAAAAAAATAAAGTCAAGAGCAAACCACAATGAAAAAAAATAACTTTATCTTCACTCCATTATTACATTCTGTCAGATGATATCTGGCCTAAAGGGTTTAACATATTCTGTCCATTTGGACCTGATTTTGTAAAATGTTTCCTTCTGAACTTTTATGGAGAGTGACAGCCTCTCCTGAATATAAATTTGATATATTATTTCAATCCAGTCTCCACCAGCATTTTAATAAACTTTAGTGCTTTTTTTGATCATTTTGGTGCAGTATAACAATTTCTTTGTACCTTTATACCTGCACATTTCTGTGCTTATTTTATCTTTCATGTACATTAAAACACCGCCATAAAATAAATACTTCTCCGCTTTAAATAATCCGTCACATCTCCTCACTAAAGCTCTCAGAGTCTCAGAGCCGTTTCTGCAGGATGAGAGGAAATCAAACAGAGGAAGCCTTCAGGGTGATGATGAAACTGCCGATGTTTTCTCCTCCTCAGACACCTGTCAGCAGGTGTGCAGATCTCTGATGCGATATCACAGTCTACATTCAGACTCTGCTGCCGTTATCTGAAGCTCGGTTTGAGATAAGCAGCCGAGGCTCCGTCCTCAACGGCGGCTCGTTCCATCAAACGAGCGCTCGAGCAGAGAGAACAGAGCCTGAGGCGGAGCTATACCTCAGGGTGAGGACGAGCTTCAGAGGAGTTTAATGGATCCTCAGAGAGCAGGAGAATCAAAGGTTTTCCCCACGAGTCCAGAAAAATGAGCCATCACAACATTCATACCTGCTTTTGTCTATGTAATAATAGTGCAGGATGTTTCATAATAAAGCTGCGTGTTCCCTCAGGTCACAGAGTCAACGATGGACTGTGGCACACGGTGAGTCTGGACACTCGAGGCCTTCACATCAGCCTGACTCTGGACAGCGAACCCGCCTCCACCCTGGAGCAGTGGGAGCAGCCGGAGGCCAGAGGCAGCTTCTACTTTGGAGGTGTGTGATGATTTATCTGTCCTCTCCTTTAGCGTCAGAGTGAGACCTCCTCCTGCATGTTCAGATGAAGATCTTTGTTTCCCCCAGGCTGCCCCCCCGCAGGCTGCCACAACCCCACCGTGTCCTTCCAGGGCTGCATGCGCCTCATCTCCATCAACAGCCAGACCATCAACCTCCATCATGTGCAGCAAGGGATGCTGGGAGTTTATCACGAGCTTCAGTTTGACACCTGCAACATCAGAGACAGGTGAGAGAAACAAGTCTAAATTTAATGCTGAAAGCCCAAAACGAGGAACCATCACCCAAAGATACTCAGGGACGACAAAGTATTTTCATTATCTGAACCCTCCTTCTCTGTTTGACATAAAATTTTCCAAGATGTAAACAAAAACTAATTTCTTGAATCCCATTACCACTTATTAAAAGCATAAGGAATGAAAAACTGGTAGTGTTGAGATTTCTTTTCTTTTTTTCCACATAAAGTCAAAATTGTGAACATTTTAAGATAAAAATCAAAATTTAAGCTTTGACTTTAATAGCTAAGAATTTGACTTTTTCAAATTATTTCAACCTTTTCTCCCAAAGTTTTAACCATTTATCCCAAAATATTGACTTTTTGTCTCAATACATGACTTATTAGTTCAAATTCTGACTTCATATCACAAAATATTGACTTTTAATGTCATACTTTGACTAATAGGCTCAAAATATTGACTTTTTTCCCAAAGCTTTGACCTTTTGCTTTTCAATTTTGACCTTAAATCACAAAAATTTTGACTTTGTCATCTCAAAATTTTGACTTTTTATCTAAAAATATTGATTTCAATCTCAATACATGACTTTTTATCTCAGAATTTTGACTTTTTTATCTCAAAATATTGACTTTTTATTTCATACTTTGACTTTTAGACTCAAAATATTGACTATTTTCCCATAGTTTGGCCTTTTGTTTTTTTAAGTTTTGACTTTTTATAACAGATTTTTTTCTTTATAATCTCAAAATTTTGACTTTTTCTCTCAAAGTATTGAGTTTTTATCTCATACTCTGACTTTAAAGCTTAAAATCTTGACTTTTCACATAATTTAGACATTTTTTCTTTTAAGGTTTGACTTTTTATCAGAGAATTTGCAATTATTATCTCATACTCTGACTTTATAGCTCACATTTTGACTTTTTTTCCTCTTAATTTCCATGTTTTATTTTGAAATTTCCATCTTTTTGTCTCAAAATTTTGACTTCTTATTTTAAAATCTCAACCTTCTGTCGAAAAATCCTCACAATGGTCACAATCCTGAAAATAAGAGAGGTACCACCACATACCTGCAGTTTGCCCGTGAAAGTGCATTTCCACTTCAGCATTTTCTGAGATCACAGCCGAGCAGTCAGAGCTTGTTTACCTCCATCAGGATAAATACGGTCGCTCAGTGCAGCTTTGCTTTATATAAACATCAATGATCTGTAGAACAAGCTGAGAAGAACCTGGACAGTTTGGTCACTCTAATGTTGTCCTCTCCCGTCCTACAGGTGTCTCCCTAACCTGTGCGAGCACGGCGGCCTCTGTCTGCAGACCTGGAGCTCTTTCTCCTGCGACTGTTCAGGAACCGGCTACTCCGGAGCCGTCTGCCACAGCTGTCAGTCTCTGTCTCCGTTTTCCTCTCCTTCTTTAATTTTATCTCTGTTTACCTTCTGTGTTGTGTTTAATGATGGAGGAAGTCACAGCTGAATGATGGATGAATATAATCCCACATCAGAGACGTCTGAGCAGCCGTAGACAGGTTTTTAATTTCCATAAGATGACGGGAGTTTATTTTAGTCTGTGCATTCATAGCCGGGATTTCAGCTCTCAAATCAGTGTCTGACAGGTTTTCAGGGAATAATCCATGCAGATCTTTTGTTTTCTGATTATTTTATTTCAGTCTTCAGTGAAGTTTCTGAACTATCAATCAAACAGTCAACTTTTATTTATATAGCTCCTTTCATACACTCTAAAAACTGAAATTTAAGCAAGTTATTATGTCTTATTTTTAGTAAAACTGTCTCATTGTACTTGATATGAGCCACATTCAACTGACAAGTTCAGAAACGTGTCTCATTTTAAGTTATTTAAAGACAAAAATGAGGTCTGAATTGCTTATAACAAGTCAAAAAAATCTGCCAGTGGGTTACTCTTGAAATTATAAAGATTTCTTAATATAAGAAACTTTTTTCTGACCCTATTGTCGGATTTTTTTTAATACTTGTTAGAAGTGATTTAGACATCATTTTTGTTTTTAGATAACTTGAAATTAGTCGTCTTTTGGACTTGTTCGTTTAATGTGGCTCGTGTCAAAGATAATAAGACAACTTTAACTTAAAATAAGACGTAATGACTTGCTTAGATAGAAAAAGAAATTAATAAAACAGAATAAGGACAAAGAGATATTCCAGTAGAGACTAAGGCACACCATTAAAAAGTAATTACTGAAGCTGTTTATAAGTTAAAAATGATAATAAGCTAAGAAATTAAATAGAAATAAGATTGTAAATTATTAAAATAAATAAAATGCAACAAATGCTCCGTTGAAATGAGACATAAAAAAATTAAACTAAATAAAAACACTAATGCAATAAAATTTTAAAAAACCCTGAATAAAAGTCAGACTGAACAGAAAGGTCTTGAGTTTAGTCCGTGTTCGTTGCTCCTCTCGAATCTTCGGGCTGTTCCACAGTCTTGGAAGTTTTCCAGCAGCTGAAAGCACCAAAAGTTTTAGTTTAACTCTAAAGAAGTTGGGGAATCTGAGAAACCCTCCTGGTACGTAAACTAAAACCACCTCTGAGATATAATCTGGTGCCAAGACAAGAAGTGCTTTAAAAACTAATAAAAGAATTTTGAAATCAATTCTAAAACTTTCAGGAGGCCTGTGTAAAAAATTTTTAAAAAGTGTGATGTTCTCGGGAAGACCAAAGCCCGCTGGTTATAAAAGTGTGTATCACTCTCTCTTTCCTCTCTGCAGCCATCTACGAGTCGTCCTGTGAGGCCATCGGGTTGACGGGCGGCTCCTCCGGCTTCTACTCTATTGATCCAGATGGGAGCGGCCCCCTGGGACCCGCCTCAGTCTACTGCAACATGACAGGTGAGTTCAGGTCATGCTGTCACCTTTAGTCTGTCCGGGCTCCTCTGGGATCCAGGGCTGTCACAGATCTCTGCATCGATTCCCAGCTTGACACTTCACCGTCCTCAGAGTGCGGCCGTCCACCTCCGTCCTCACGACACCACGACCTGAAACTCCTCTGTCCTCGTTTGTCCACGTCCTGTCCTCACAGCACACTTTACCTGAGCCAAACCTGTGAACAACCACTGAAAATAGACCAATATGAAGATTAAATCTATAAGGAGGGTGGACTAAATTGAGCCATTTTTTACTTCTGCTGTCTTCAAGGCAAAGAAAAGTTGCAGTAGCAAAAAAAAATACTGTATGTGGAAATGCTAAGACTTTCAAAACATAAAGACTTTTATAATGCAAACAAAAATTAATTTCTTGAAACCCATTTCCACCAGTTACAAGTATAACAAATGTATAACTGTCAAACAGACAGAAAAACAAACATTTTCAGATAAAAGTCAAAATTTAAAATTTTTTCCACATACTTTGACTTTTTAGCTCAGAATTTGACTTTTTCAAATTATTTCAACCTTTTATCCAAAATTTTTTTACCAGTTATCTCAAAATATTGACTTTCTTCTCATAGCTTTGACCTTTTGTTTTTAAATTTTGACCTTTGACCACAGAAATTTCACTTTATCATTTCAAAATTGTGACTTTTTATCTCAAAATATTGAATTTTTATCTCATAATTGGACTTTGAAGCTCAGAATTTTGACTTCTTCACATAATTTACACTTTTTATCTCAAGTTCTGACTTTTTATCCAAGGATTTTCACTTATTATCTCATACTTTGACTTTATTGCTCAAAATTTTGACTTTTTTTCTCACAAATTCTCCTTTTTATACTGAAATTTTCCATCTTTTCGTCTCAAAATTTTAACAATTTATTGCAGAATTTTGACTTTTTGAGTTAAAATCTCAGCCTTAACTAAGAATGCATTCATGAAAAAAGGAAATGGGAATATAACTTCATAAAAAAAGTTGTCTTAAAACTGGACTTGCCCCAGATTAGGGATAAATTGACCAATTTACTTTTTACAGCTGAGCATTATTTCAGATTGTCCAACTAGGAACTTTAGTTTAGGTTCAGCAGTGTTCGTAGGATAAAAACAAAAACAATTCTGTAGCTCCATCCGTCACTTCATCATGGTCCAAAAACGTTACACAGTTATAAGAAAGAATAGGAAATTAATAACTTTATTAAATAATGTTGCAATAGTAAGCTGTCCAATTTACCATAAGTGTAAATAAAAACACGTATAAAAGTTTACAAGTGTTTGACATCATCCGACAGGTTTGACACCAGTTAAACCACTGACTCACTTTACCCCACACCCACTATTTTGGGAAAAAACAACTTATTAGGGTTAACTCTTAGCTAAATGGTTCAATATGCTGACAAATCATCAACATCTATGATAAACATCTTAAGACCTGGGAAAATTTGCTTTCACGTAACAGTCATTATAGCTGAAATGTAAAAGAAACAATAACTTGACAAGCAAAAAAACAGATTTACAACATTATTGTGTGCTTCTCCCAATCACAAGGTCAACAAATTGGATGGTGCTTCCAGAATTTACAGTCATATGACAAAAAATGTGACCCCCTGATACAGGGTGTGGGTCAACTTGCTCCGTTTTCTCCAAGTAGTTTTGTCTCATTGAGTCAACACTGTGTCTGGTTCGTAAGTTCATATACTTCCCTCAAGAAAAGTTTGTTTTTCTAAAATCCAGATCCGCAGGAGACTTTCTACTTCCTCACTTTCTGTTTTGTTAAACTTAAGCCCAGTGGGGAGGATTTCTTTCTGTTGTTTAAATCAGTCTGTGTCCTCTGTGACTGAAGATATTCTGGGACACGTCAGTGGACATAAAGGACTCCCCGCAGAACTCAAACTGAGACAAGAAATTAAAAGTCATCATCAGGGATTCTCAAGATGTTTTGATCTATTTCGGATTTTTCTTTCTCATATATTTTGTTCAGATTGTTTTGGGGAACTTTCAGGAAGTTAATAAAGTGTTTGACGTCTTCAAAGAGCCCGAGTATATTTTTAAACACGTGAATCCAAACCCCCCTGAGAGAGCGACCTCTGACTCTGAAACCTGCTGTGTTTGTTTAGAAAGAAGAACAGTCAATGTGCTAACATGTTGTTTTTCACATGTATGTTTCCTCCAGAGGAGCGTGTGTGGACGGTGGTGACTCATAATGTCAGCGCTCCGGTCAGAGTTCAAGGCTCCTCTCTGCAGAATCCTCACATAATGACGTTAAACTATAGCTCCGCCCCGAATCAGCTGCACGCCATCATCACCACCTCAGAGCACTGCCAACAGGAAGTGGTTTACAGCTGCAGGAAGTCCCGCCTCTTTAACACCAAAGGTAACGTTAAGATAAAGTTGATGCTTCTCAGGTGTGTTTTCACTCACGCTCTTGGTCTGAGTGTGTCTCTGTGTTTGTCCTCAGACGGGCGCCCGTTGGCGTGGTGGGTGGATCAAGGCGGAGAGAGGCGGAGCTACTGGGGAGGCTTCCTGCCAGGGGTGCAGCAGTGCTCGTGTGGCCTGGAGGAGAACTGCAAGGACATGAATTACTTCTGTAACTGTGACGCAGACTCAGATTCATGGTATGGAAACATCCTCACAGCGAGATCACATGACCTGAGACTGTTATCATCCACACAGTATTTATTAATGTCTTCATCACAGGACTAATGACACAGGAGTCCTGTCCTATAAAAACCACCTTCCTGTGAACCACATGGTGATCGGGGACACAAACAGAGCAGGATCAGAGGCCGTTTACAGCGTCGGTGCTCTGCGGTGTTATGGAGACAGTAGGTGATCCAACAGTGTTACACATTCATCTCTCAGCTTCTTCTCACAACTGCAATTCCAATTAAGTGGGGACGTTGTATAAAACGCAAATAAAAACAGGGAACAATGATTTTCAAACCCTGTTTAATCTACAGTCAAATGAAAACACTACAAAGACAAGATATTTATTCAAGCTGATAGATTATTATATGCAACATGTTCCTTAGAAACTGGGACAGGGGCAGGTTTTCCACTGTTACATCACTTTTCCTTTGAACAGCACGCAGAAAGCGTTTGTGAACTGAGGACACTAATTGCTGAAGCTTTGACGATGAAATTCTTTCAACATTCTTGCTTGATGGACAACTTCAGTTGCTCAACAGTTGTCGTATTTTGCGCTTCATAATAGGCCACACATTTTTAATGGTAGACAGGTCTGGACTGTAGGCAGGTCAGTTTAGTGGCTGCACTCTTTTACTACAGAGCCACACTGTTGTAACAGGAGCAGAATGTGTCTTGGTTTCATTGTCTTGCAGAAATAATCAGGGACGTCCCTGAAAAAGACAAAGTGTCTTGGATGGCAGCAGATGTTACCCCAAAACCTGTTTGTACCTTTCAGCATTGATGCTGACGTCACAGACGCACCCCCATACCATCACATGCTGCTTTTGAGCTTTACGCTGAGAACAATCTGGATTGTCCTTTTCCTCTGTTGCTCCGAGGACACCACATCCATGATTTCCAAAAAGAGTTTGAAATGTGGACTCGTCAGACCACAGCAGACTTTTCCACTTTGCCTCAGTCCATCTCAGATGAGCTCGGGCCCAAAGAAGCCTGCGGTGGCGGCGGCGTTAGTGTGTGTTGTTGATATCTGACTTTGTCTTTGCATGGTAGAGTTTGAACTGTCACTTGTAGATGTAGTGATGAACTGTGTTAACTGACAATGGTTTTCTGAAGTGTTCCTGAGCCCATGTGCTAATATCCTTTACACAATGATGTGGGTTTTTAATGCAGCGCCGCCTGAGGGGTCAAAGGTCACGGCCCCTCAATGTTGGTTTTGGGCCTTGCTGCTTACGTGCAGAGATTTCTCCAGATTCTCTGAAGCTTTTAGGTTCAGCAGTGATGATATTATGGACTGTAGATGATGAAATCCATCAATTCCTGCAGTTGGACATTGAGAAACATTGTTCTTTAACCGTTGGACTATTTGCTCACGCAGTTGTTGACAAAGTGGTGACACTCGCCCCATCCTTGATCATGAATGACTAAGTCTTTTGAGGATGCTCCTTGTATTCCTAATCATGACACATGATCCAAACAGCTGTTTTTTCAGCAAACCTCAACTTTCTCAGTCTTTTGTTGCCCCGTCCCAGCTTTTTAGGAACATGTTGCAGGCATAAAATTCAAAATGAGTGAATATTTGCATGAAACAATACGGTTTATCAGTTTGAACAATAAATATCTTGTATTTGGAGTGTATTCAGTTGAATAGGTCAAACAATATTTGGAAATCATTGTTTCTGCGCTTTATAATTTTAGACAACATTGCAACTCCTTGGAATTGGGGTTGTATGTGAGAAGTTTAGTTTGAAGCCCCCTCCTCTGACAGCTCACAGCTTCTCTTTATTTCTCTGTTTTTAAGGGTGGATCTGGAACGCAGCGTCCTTCACCCAGGAGTCGTCCTCACTCGTCTTTCCAACCCTGCAGGCTGAACTCTCCTCGGACTTCTCTTTCTTCTTCAAGACCAGCGCGACTTCAGGAGTCTTTCTGGAGAATCTGGGACACAAAGATTTCATCAGACTGGAGCTCAGCTGTGAGTAAAACAAATCATGTTTTCAGATCGTGCCTGAAGCTGAGCCCTCATGATGCAAAAAAACAAACTAAAGAAAGAAAAAATGTCTTTCTCTCAGCTCCCTCTGTGGTGACTTTCTCCTTCGATGTTGGGAACGGCCTCGTGTTGTTGGCGGTGAACTCTCCGCTGCCTCTTAACGACCGGCAGTGGCATCATGTGAGGGCGGAGCGTAATGTGAAGGAGGCGTGGCTTCAAGTCGACCAGCTGCCTCCTCGCCTGCTCGAGGCTCCTGCAGATGGACATCGACGCCTCCGCCTCACCGGGCAGCTGTTTGTAGGTACGAGGGTGAGAATCCTCACGTATTTGTGCGCTCATTGTGAAGCAGCATCCTGTAAAGCAGCATCCATCTTTTATATCTCAGGAGGATCAGCTCAGCCTCAGCAGAGAGGTTTCCTGGGCTGCATTCGGACTCTGACCATTAACGGTGTGACCTTTGACCTGGAGGAGAGGGCGAAGATGGTGCTCGGAGTGAGCTCGGGGTGTCCGGGTTACTGCAGCGGCTCCAGCAGCCTCTGCCACAACAGAGGGCGGTGTGTGGAGAGGAGCAGCGGCTACACCTGCGACTGCTCTACGTCAGCGTACGGAGGACCCACCTGCAGAGAAGGTCAGAGGGATGATGTTAATACCTCGTTTAAATCAGCCGCCGCCATCTCGCTTCTTCACAAAATGAGCCTTCAGCCTCTTCACCGTCTCACATTTCCATTTCTCTGATTCCTCACGTTTTTATGCAGAAGTGTCGGCGCTGTTGGACAGAGAGTCCTCGCTGACCTTCATCTTTCAGGAGCCGTTCTCAGTGATGCAGAACAGAAGCTTCCAGACGTCCGGCATCTCCAGAGAGAGCAGCAGCAGCAGAGCAAGGGAGGACGCCGCCTTCAGCTTCATGACATCACACAGCCCCGCCATGCTGCTGACTGTCAGCACTTTCAGCCAGCAGTACATCGCCGTCATCCTCACTCACAATGGTACACACACACACACACACACACACACACCTGATGACTCACTGTACTGCTGTGCAAACACACCAGCAAGCCCTTTTAACATTTAAACAGTTTTGCTGACATTTAGAAAACTTAGTTTTCACTTGCGGGAATTACATTTTAATATGTCAAAATGTGATTTTGATGTGTTGAAATGTTAATTTAAGGAGTGTGAGGACTTTTTAAGTGATCTTGAAAAAGTCAAATGTCTAAATACAGACCTGATTGTTATCCTCAATTGAAATTGAGTTAATCAGCACTAAAACAGGTTATTACTAAATGTTAATATCTTGCTTCCAGGCTGGGTCAAACTGGCCCAGACTGATTTACGACATGTTGAATTCTCTACGGCAACTTTTTTTTGTGTGCCATTCATTTCAGTTTACCCTCATGACTATCTCTTGCCGTCTCATTTTGGATACGGTCTTGATTAAAAGAATATCTACAATAGCATTCTAACACATGGAAAATCTTTTTTTTTTAATCTATAAGTCAATTTTGACTGGTTGAATAGAGAATTGTAGATATCTGTAATACAGTTGTTTGATGTAGGAATGTAATTGTGACACGTAAAAATGTAATGACAGATATCTGGTATTCAATTCAAGATATCTGTAATTACATTTGTATGTGTAATAACTCCAGGTCAAGATATCAAAATGTAATTTTGACTTGTAAGAATTGCATTACAGATATCTGGAATTAGTTTATGTTATCTGTAATGTTAGAAATAGGGCTGTCAAATGATTAAAACTTTTAATCAGAGTCAAGAAAGGGGGGAATATGCTGTGTGCTCTGAATGTGTTTATTTGACACACAACAAAAAAACACGCTTCTTGATGGAGTCTTGTACAATTTGTCTTGAGAGGCAACTTGCAAAATCGCTGTAAAGCCAGAGACCTTGACGATATTATTGGGTCTGATGTGTGTTTTAATCCACTCAGCAATCGAGTCAGTGGTTGACTTTTTGAGGTATAAAATCAAGTATTTCATGCTGAAAGTGCTTGGAGTGAAGAAAACTCCTTCCAGCACAGTGTGACTAAAACTTTATGTCAGTCGTCTTCTTGTTGTTTTCTTTTTTTGTTCTTAATTCTCCCATGGAGACAGCCAACATGCTGTTTGGCGCTTTCCATATGGAGTTAGTTGGTTCTGTTTCCTGTCAAACTGGATTAACTGGCCATTTGTGCATGAGCTGCAGTTATTCTACTTGGACAAACTACCCAAAATGCCTTGCCAGAGATGTTTTTTAGGGATTTTGAGTCATTCTGTGCTGCAGATGGGATAAATGTGTTAGAATTTCCAATCTGATTAATCATGACAATGTGTTCAACCTGCATTAAATTTGTTGATGTCAAGAATTAGCATTTTTACGTGTGAAAGTCGAGATGTAGATACCATGAATAAGAATTGCAAGATGTCAAACTTCATTATGGATATGTCGACTTTGAGTAACAACATGTAAAAATTGCATTACAGATACTTTTAATTCAATTTGAATAGAAGTCAATGGCACAAGTTGACTAGTTGAGGTTAAGTTACATATATCAACAATGATCATTTCCTCTTGGGAAAAATTATTGTGGATACCTTAAATTAAATTGGTGTGAGTGAAAATTGCATTGTGGATATATCAGCTGGAAAAATTGAAATCGAGTACAGTCCTTTTTTTATCTTTGTCCTCACTCATTCATAGTTATATACACTGGTCTCATTGATCGAATCTTTTCCTTTTTCTATCCTTTTATATTCCTTTTGTATGATATGATAATTATACCATAATTTACTTTTCTTATTTCGTTTTTGTAACTTGTCAAACGGTGAAGCTCACTCTGTGTTGTGTTCGAATTTTCTCTTTACCCTTTTTTTTCTGTCTTCTTCTCACTTGTATTGTACCTCATAAAAAAACTCATTGTATTCACTGAAAAACTTTTTGTCTATATTCGTATGTTTCAAAACTCAATAAAAAAGTTAGGGAAAAAAATTGAAATCTACAATAACCATTACCCCATTACTTAAATGTTACAAGGGCTTGTCATACAAACACACTTTCTATTCAAAAGTCTTCCCTAATGACGTTTTTTGTTCTTTAATTTGAATTATTTTTATTTTAAACATTATGATCCGTTTTGTTTGTTTCCTTCGTTTTCGTGCACAGGTAGTCTTCAGATCTGGTATCACCTGCAGACTCACAGGAACCCCGACGTGTTTACTCCGGTCTTCAACAGTCTGGCAGACGGTCGACTCCATCGAATCAGAATCCACCGTGAGGGCAGAGACCTGTACGTGGAGGTGAGTGCCACATCGAAGTCTCCTCCTTCTTATCTGTGTTGTGTGAAGTGCTGATGTTAGTTTTGTTGCTCTAATCCTCCTGTTTTTGTTATCGTCTCCACCAGATCGACCAGGACGTCCACAGAAAGTTCACTCTGTCGTCTGATGCCGAGCTGATCTCTATCAGGTCTTTGACTCTGGGAAAAGTCATCAGTGAGTTTTTTTTTCAGCACATCACATCTCTGAAAGTCGTTTAATGACGCCTTAAAGACGCAGATGTTCAGATTTCAACAAGTTATTTTGCTGCTGCTCTTAGGAGGGCTGGGAGCTCTTAGAAAATGACACTTCTTCTGATTTAACTGATGATAATTTCAACAAAAGCCTATTTTTAAGGAAATTGAATGTGTTTAAAGACATTTAATATACAACACTGTTAACCCTGTGGTGCATAGTGGTCACTACAGTGGACACCTATTGAAAAGTTATTTACTCCTAAATTCAATGGTTCATGTGGTGGAAATTCATATTAGCCTGTGTTAGTATATTTTTATTCTTCTTAGGGCCTAAAAAAATGTTTTCAATTCTTTTTCCAAACATATTTATATTTTTTAAAATGTTACAGACAAACATTTAAGGGTGGAAAAGCTAATAAACTATATGTTACTCAGTGTTAAAATGGATGAAAGAAAGTTAAAATTTTTTGCAAAGCATTAAAAAAGATTATTCAAAAAAAGAAAAAAAGAAGTCAAACAAAAAAATAAGACATATTTACATCAAGTTTACACTGTTTTATGTTGAATCCTCAGTTACAAATATTTTTTTTTTAAATGGAAAACATTTTTTCATGCTTTAAGACAAATAAAAACACTCAAGGGAAAAATCCTGACACTGACTTTTATAATTCACACATCAGAGGGTTAAAGTTTCTCTCTCTCCCTTTCTTTATCTTTCTATCTGTTCATCCATCCCTTCAGGGAGAGACATCTTCCACGATGAAGTGGTCCGTGCAGGTTCGGAGGGTTTCGTCGGCTGCCTCTCCTCGGTTCAGTTTAACCACGCGGCTCCTCTGAAAGCGGCGCTGCTGAATCGAGGCAGCTCGTCCGTCACCATCAGGGGTTCGTTGGTCCAATCAAACTGTGGCGCGTTGGCGGACTCCATCACCTCCAACAACCTGAGGGGCAACACACACGGTCAGTCATCGATTATAGAGAAAAAAGTTACAATGATTTTCTACATGAGTTATCATTTTTGTGACCTCACTGTTTATTTTGTGTATTGGAATTTATTTATTATTATGTTGTTAAACAAACACAAGCAATAAATCACTGCTAAAATTAAACTAGGAATCAACAACTCAAAAAAAGAAGAGATATCTTGACTTGCTGTATTGAACTGGATGATTTTTTTGTTTTCATTTGCGTTTTGAATATGAGAAACTCATACATGAGGAAGGAAAGAAGCTTCAAAAGATCCACCAAAAAATCTCTGTTCAAAAATTAGAGTATCATGAAAAACTTGAAAATTATTGGTCATTTATTTCATAAAGTGAAATCCAAGTTTTATATAGACTCATGATACATAGAGTATTTTATTTTGAGCCTTTATTTTTTGAAATGTTGATGATTTTGGCTTAAGGATAATGAATACCCAAACTTCAGTCTCTCAACAAATTAGAATATTACATAAGATGAATTTTAAAAAGGATATTTTAAGCATTCTGTGCCCATTCTAGTCACTTTTCCCTCATATTTTTAAAACATTTTATGACCATTTTATTCACTTTCTGGCTATTTTCTAAGTTTTCTCTTTATTTTTCAATGGTTTTCATTCATTTTTGCCGTTTTTTGATCAATTTTTCTACCTCAAACTTATTTTTAGTTCAACTACTTGTCTTTTATCCACTTTTCACTTCTTAGATTGTTGCTCATGCAAAAGTAGTTTCCAACAATTTGGCTCTTTGGTTGAATAACTCTGGTGTAGAACATAAAACATTAACTTAAGGAAATGAACAGGTATTCTAACACATTTCAGTTTAAAGAAATATTGCACTGCAGGTCATACTGAGATTTAATCTAATTTGTAATTAATTGCCCAGCCCTAATTTAGAGTCTCTGCTCCTCAGATGATTCTGCAGCAGCCAATAAAGACGAGGATCAGCAGAGCGGAGACACTCAGAGCGACGTGGCCGTCATAGCAGGTCTGTTTTTTTTTCTGTGCTCTCTGGACTTGTATTTGGACTTTCCCCTCACTTACCTGTGTCTCTGCTGCTCCTCAGGTGTGGTGTCAGCCGTTGTGTTCATCACAGTTTGTGTCCTGGTCGTGGTGACTCGTCTCCTCTACCTGAGACAAGTCCAGAAAACCGACCACGGCATGAAGGAGAAGGAGCACCACCACCACCACCACCACGGCCTGGAGACCCCCAACAGGACAGAGCTGCACCTCCACAACTCGGTCAGGGACAGCATGAAGGAGTACTACATCTGAGCGCAGGACGGGGACCTCAATCCAGAATTTAATCCAGAACAAGGAGTACATCACCCTTTATACCACGGAGTACAACATCCAGCAAGACAAGGGAGTACAAAGAGGGGTTTACGACTCTTACATGTCCAGAGAGAGGACGCATCAGGATTACAAAGTCTCAAAACAAAGAAAATCCAACGAGAAACAGGATTTAATCACCTGATCAGTCTAAGAGGATTAAAATCTGTCAATATATTGAGTCGGACTCGACATCTTTGCGCAACAAACATCCCGAAAGTAGGAGTACAAAGTCCTGCAAACAAAGGACAACGACATATAAGACTACAACTTCCAACAACAACATACTTTGTGACAAAGACAAAATAATGAGACATCCTGTGAGACAAAAGGCTGCAGCATCCTACGAGAAAAGGATTATAACATCCCTCCAGACAACAAACTCCAACACCCTTGGAGACAAAAAACTACAACTTCCTTATATGAGAAAAAATTAAAACATTCTTTGAGACAAAGTCACGACACATGACTTCAACTTACAAGAAAAAAGGACTACAACTTCCTTCGAGATAAGGGTGTAAGACTTCCTAGGGTAGCAAAGGTGACGAGAAAAAGGACTACAAAACCAAGACTTAAAACTACAACTTCCTGTAACAACATGTTACATGACAAAGAACTAAAACATCCTGTGAGACGAATGACTATAACATCCTACAGGAAGAAAGGACTACAACAACCTTGGAGACAAAAAAACTACAACTTTTCATGACAAAATCTTATGTGAGAAATAATTACAACATCCTTTGAGATCAGGGTGTAAGACTTCCTAACGGACTAATGACGACAAGAAAAAGGACTACAACAACACCTTCGACTTAAAACTACAACTTCCTGTAACTACATGTGACAGAACAAAGAACTACAACTCTCTTGGAGACAAAAAAACTACAACTTCCTATGACAAAAGCTTATGTGCAACATCCTTAGAGACGAGATCAGGAAATATCCAACAGGACTAATGACTACAACTCTCTTGGAGACAAAAAAACTACAACTTCCTATGACAAAAGCTTATGTGCAACATCCTTAGAGACGAGATCAGGAAATATCCAACAGGACTAATGACTACAACATCCTTGGAGACAAAAAACTACAACTTCTTATGACAAAATCTTACATGAAAAGGAATTACAACATCCATTTGTGACAAAATCATGACAAATGACTTCAAGTTACAAGAGAAAAGGACTACAACTTCCTTTGAGACAAGAGTGTAAGACTTCCTAACGGAGAATTAGTGATGAAAAAAAGGACTAAACAACGTTAGATTAAAACTACAACTTACTGCAACAACATGTTACATCTTACACTCCTGGAGACCAAAAAACCACATATCAAGTTCAAGAAGTATTCAACAGGACTAATGACTACAACATCCTGCAAGAAAAAAAGACTACAACATCCTTGGAGACAAAAATCTACAACTTCTTATGACAAAATCTTACATAAGAAGGAATTACAACATCCATTTGTGACAAAATCATGACAAATGACTTCAAGTTACAAGAGAAAAGGACTACAACTTCCTTTGAGATAAGGGTGTAAGACTTCCTAACGGCAACAAGAAAAAGGACTACAACAACACGTTAGACTTAAAACTACGACGTCCTGTAACAAAATCTTATGTGCAACATCTTTAGAGACGAAATCGGGAAATATCCAACAGGACTAATGACGACAACATCCTTCAAGAAAAAGGACTACGACACCCTTGGAGACAAAAAACTACAACTTCCTTTGACAAAATCTTAGGAGAGAAAGAATGACATCATCCTATGAGACAGAATTATTAGACATCATATAAAAGTTACTCACTACAATTTACAAGAAAAAAGGATTACAACATCCTTTGAAACAAGGGTGTAAGACTTCCTAAGGGACTAATGGTGACGAGAAAAAGGACTACAACGACACGTTAGACTTAAAACTACAACTTCCCATAACAAAATCTTATGCGCAACATCCTCAGAGACGAAATCGGGAAATATCCAACAAGACAAAGGACTACAACACCTTTGGAGACACAAAACTACAACTTCCTACGACAAAATCTTATGTGAGAAAGAATTACATCCTATGAGACAAAATTATCAGACATCATATAAAATTAATGACTACAACTTACAAGAAAAAAGGACTACAACAACACGTTAGACTTTAAACTACAACCTCCTAAGGCGAAATCTTGCGTGAGAAAGAATTACATCATCCCTTTGAGACAAAATCAGGAGGTATCCCACAGGACTAATGACTACAACATCCTCCTGGACAAAGGTAAAAGACTTCCTGAGGGACTAATGACAAACACATCGTAAAAGAAAATGGACTTCTGTATCCTATGAGAAAAAGCACTTCATCCTCCTACGTGAAGAAGAACTACAGCATCTTACAAAAACGAGACAACATCCTTCTGCAAGACGAACGCCTCTTATTTCCTTTGAGACATGCGACTACAAAACCCTTTGAGACAAAGGAATGCACCTATAAAAGTAACGACTTCAACATTTCATGGCCCCAAGGACTTTCCAATCCTGCGATACGTGAGAGTACATCCTTCTCATAAACCAATTGGACCAAACTATCTTGTGAGCAGGAGATATGACATCCTGAGCAGGAAAATACTTCCAATAAGAAAAAGGAACTACAACAACTTTTTAGGAAGAGGACTACATTTCCCTGCGAGATAACGGACTACGTATTTAAAGTAGGGTACTGTATCTTTGGTGTGCAAGCCCAAAAACTCTGGCGTCAGGTTTCTCTGTGTCTGATGAAGGAGATTTCTCTGTTCTTCGTGGGGCTGACGGTGTGGATGTAGCAGAGCCCACGAACTTTAAAACTGTCAGAAACTGAACTGTTGTGACTTCTGTTCTGCTGATATCAAAGAGGATGCATCTCCAGAATGTGTACGCTTTTTATGCTGATAATCTCTGCGTTGGGGATGTGAGATGACAGCACGTTCACTGTCGTCTCTGTGGGGTCGTAGGTCATACAGGGAGGAGGAACAGCGGGCTGATACTGTCTTCTGTACCAGTGCCTAATATATCCTTCAGTTTGTCTGTCATACTTTAGCTTTACTTTGTTTTGAGAGTGATTACCACGGGAAAAGCTTCATCATTGGACCCACTAAGGACAGAAACCTTCATCATCCTGTAGCTTTACCACATCAACCAAACTCCCACCAACAGAGCGTCGGGCGTAAAACGTGATCATTTGTCCCATCGAGTCCGCTCAGCTCATAATTCTTCAGTGATGGAAACACTTATAATACAGTCTTTCATTTCTGTCAAAGTGTAATTTTTATTAAATCAGTGATGTCTGCTGAACTCTGCCCCCTTGTGGGCTGGTTGTAAAAGTCAAGCCCTGATTCTTTGCTGTTGGATGATTCTTGATTTAACATTTATTTCTCAGCGAGAGGATAAACTACAGGGAGAAAAAAAAAACTACAGATGTTTCTCTAAGCAAACATCTTTGAGGTAACATGGCATCATTTGTTTATGATTCTTATTTATTTGGACGAGAGGAATGAGTAGTTCATATGTATGTATTCATTGCACCATGTCATGTAATTATTCTCCTTCTTAATGATTTGTACAACTGCAGTTTTATTAGGGCAAGATGCTTAATTTAATAATAAAAGTTGATATATTCCTACCTGTTTCAGTGGATTCACTGAGAAAAAGAAGGAAAAGAAACACACCACAGATTCACAAGCAAAAAGTCAAACTGAAGCAGGACGGAGGAGAATCATCTTGGCGCTCTTCATCATCTTTGGATAAAAAACAAAGGCTGTTCACCTTGGATCATTTTTTTTCTGCTGCTAATTTGTTTCCTACATTAAAACTGGAGGTTGGATTTAAATGAACCTTGGCCTCACAAACCAAGTATAGTCATTTTTTATTAGCATCATTAAGAATGGTGGAGAAAAAAGACAAAAATACTCTTTTTTTCTTAATTTTTGGGAGAATTTTTTAACCTTGTTGATCTTTGTCAGGTTTCATTTTCACAAATTCGAGCTGAACATATTCCGGACCTTACATTTTTCAGGAAAAATGAACAAATCTGAAGAAAAGTCAAAGGTACTCCTTGCTTTTCTTTCAGTTTTTTCCTATTCTTTATTTTTTCCATTATTCCTTTGATAGTTTTGGTTTGATTTCTACAAAACTCAGCTGCAAAAAAACATGTAATTTCTTACATTTTTGTGCAACTGAGGAAAAAAATGGAAGAAAAGGCTGGAAAAACTAAAAGAGTACCCCTCGTTTTTATCGAGGACTTTCTTTTTTTACATTATTTCTTGGAGAAAATTATAATTATAATCACAGGATGGATTTTTATTAACCTAAGCTGCAGAAAGTTGAAAACATTGAAGAATAATCTGAAAAAGGGGTACCCATTAATTTTTTTTATTGAAGTGTTCTTAATTATTTCTTTGATGGATTTAAAGCAAGTTACTTGTTTGTTTTATTTTGGATGTCTTTGTTCATTTTTTCTTGAATATTTCTGTTTTGAGATTGTTTTTCATGAACTTAAGCTGCATAGAACACGTCTCTCAGAAGAAAAAGAAAAAGAATCAAAGAAAAACCTTACAAAAATGAAATGGTTAAACCTTACACGTCTTTGTTTATCTTCTTAATTATTTTTTTTGATTGATTTAAAGTGGATTACTTGTTTCCACCATATATGCCTCACCCTAACTCTATTGTTGTTCTGAGTTTCCACAGCTTTTCATCACCCAAACTCAAACAGAGAATCAAGACAAACACACTCAAATCAAAAGTTTTTCTTTACTGACATGTTTCACAAAGATAAATCATGAACACATGAATGTTTGACCAAGTGCAGCTTCATCAGCAGAGTCTCCATATTGATCCGGACTGATCGGTTCCTCACAGGAGGACTTGATGATCAGACCTTCATCCTCTCTGCCAATCACACTGGTTTCTGCTCCCACGTTAAAACCTGAGAGCTGGAGGCTGATGAGGCATCGTCTGTCTGAGGTTAAATTAGTGGTGAAACTGTGTATGTGTGTGAGTGTGTGTGTGTGTGTGTATGTGCATTTTCAATATATTTTCAGACAGTGACTCTCCTCTCTGCCCTCCAGCTCTCGGTTTACTTTCAGGATCCACATTCTTCTCTCCGAACAACTTCAGATTTCTGAGGCTGTTTAGGAATCAGCGCCGGCTCCTCAGAGCTCAGCCTGACCTCAGCGCCTGCTGCAGAGACACAGAGTGAGAAGCTATTAACATCAGAGTAATGGATGTTTGTACTTGAAATCACCAGAGGATTATGTTATGGGAAAGAATAAACTTGCAGGACTGAGGCCTCATGAATCCTGACTCACCTTTGCCTGGTACACATGCTGTGATGACGGGTTTCTCCGGCTGCGTCTCTCCTCTGGCTGAAGCTCGGATCCTCCTCACCACATACCTGCAGGCTGAGAAAAAACAGAAAACTGTTAGAGAGATAAACCAAGCAGAAACAACTGTCCTGCAGAGAATACTTTGCCTTATATGAATAATTATACTAGAATGACAAGAGGGTGAAAATGTTTCTGGTAACAATCGAAAAAGTAGATTTAAAAAGTAAGGTTTTGTTTTTTTCAATTTCCAATGATAGAAACAAGGAGATACTTGGTCGGCGCAGTTAAGGGTTGTTGAAGTCTAACCTGGGAATGTAAATATCTCTAGAGATACACAAAAAAGGATGGTGAAAAAGAAGAAAAGAAAAATTACACCTAAAAAACACTACGACACAACTTTTGTTTGCTATTTTGTTTTTTTATTTGAAGGGGTTGACTGGTCTGTGCCATTGACTGTATATACATTATACAGTCTATGGTCTGTGCAGTTTACAAAATTAAAACCAAGAAATCAAATACCTCTCAAAATAATGAAAAAAACAACAACAAAAAAGCAAAAATAAAAGTAGTATCATTTTTTAATCTAATTTCTTTTTCATAAGAGGAACTCCATCTGTGCCGCTAGAATTTACTTGAATAAAACTAAAATTGAATTAAATATATATATGGGGTTTTGTTTGTTTGTGTGTTTGTTTTAGGTATTTTTTTCTTCCTTTTTCCCTAATTTTCTTTTATTAACAAAAATTTAAGGGGTTTCTTAGTTTTTCCAGCTAAAAAAAAAAGTCCAAATTTGACCTGACACTATCAATATTTCAAAGAAAAAAATAAAAATACATAAGATCCGTTCTATATTTCTTTTAAAATGAGAAAATGGGTTTCCCCTTGTAACTTATTCAATGAAAAAGATTCATCATAAAATCATTAAGGATTGTAAATAAAGACCTGACGATGTTACTGTAAATCAATTCAGTAATTCTGTAAATGCGTCTGTTTATTTCTGGTCATATCTCATGTGACACATACAGAATTACTTCCTGATTGAAAAACTGCTGAGTCACGGTATCGTCTCTGTTTCTGTAACATGACAAAACAGCTGAGACTCTGTGACAGCCAAAAGCCTGAAACATTACATATGATTTAAAATAACGTTTTGCTTTTGTACAAATGTGTTTAAGAGATAACAGACTCGTAGAGACACATCTACGTCCTCTTGGCGAAAACAAGTCAAATTATAAGTAAATTTTTAAAAAAATTGTATTTGATGCTGATATCATGACTCACCATTGATGATCAGTCACACCATGATGATTCTGAGAGCTTTTCTGTAGCTCTAATTCAAATTTTAATCCGTTTGTTTCTCTTTCTGTGTGTGCTCAGCTGTCTCTGTCAGCTTCTGTAACCAGTTTAATGCTTAAGCTCCTCCTTCTGACCCTCCCTGAATAAGAGCTCTCATAACACAGCATGTTTCTATCTTTTAACTTTAATCTTTTTAAACCTATGTATGTGTTTTGTAAAATGTGGGTGTTTTTTCACTCCAAAGTTTGATGGATACAGATTTTGTTTTTTAACTTCAAATTACATTAAAAAAAATAAAAAATATATATTTACATAATATACTGTATTTTGCATAAATGGACGCTTGGTGGCGGTACCGCGCTTGAATGTTGTGACCTCATCCTGATACAAACAGGGAGAAGAAGAAGAAGGAGGAGGCGACTGGAATTTAACACCACAGAAGAAGAAAGAGAGCAGCCAATGGAAGCTCGTGAAGAGAAAGTGAAACTAACCTCGGTTTGTTGAAAAGGTGAGGATGAATTTATGAGCAAACAGCGTGTTTTGTTGTGAGGCTTAGCTGATGTGAATGGTGTTTTATAGTTTGACTTCAGGGTTTGATTTTGTGTCGTTTTTCAGCCGTTAGTCGCCTCCACGCGCTCTGCTAGCTGCCGTTACCGTTAGCATGAATATAAAACTGTCTGAGCCTCAATAAATTAAATATGTGATGGTTTTTAATTCAAAATTCAGAAAATGAAGAAAAACATTATTTCTCACCTCACTCTCTGAGTTAGTGAAGAACTGTAGCCTTCACTCAGCATCAGTTACGTCATGCTAAAGTGTTTTAGCTTCATCAGCTGTTAGCGGTCAACGAACTTCATTCATAAAAACAACAACTTACACTTTTCACTGTTTATGTGTTTTTTCCTGTGCAAATACTCATCATATAAAAACTGTCACGGACTCATAAGCTTTTAATCTGTAATTCGGCAAACTGTATACACACGTTTTCCATCTATAAGGCGAAGTAAGTTTATTTATGTGGCATTTTCTGGCAACAATACAATTAAAGTGATTCACATAAACATAGATAATTCATGAATAAGACTTTTGAAAAGGACATTTTGAAATACTAAAACTAAGGGTAAACAATTCGCCATTATTTAGACAATTTGAATGTAGTGTAAACAAGCATTTCTGCAGAACTGTCTCACTGTTAAAGTGAGAGTTGTACATGATACTGCACATAAGCAGTTGCACAGAATGTAAATGATAAGTTTCTCTAGGAATGGGTCAGTGAGGGTCTTGTCACATATCTTATCTTTAGCAAAGACAATAACCTTTTTTTAACTAGAAAGTATTAGCTGAATTACTGACTCTTCGGATTAAGTCTCCCATTCATTATTTGTCTCCAAACAGGAAAGAATCATAAGGAGAAGAACCTGGTGGCTTGGAAATCAAAATCACATAATAGAGTCTGCAGTTTGTGAACATCAGCAGACAGACAGCGTCAGAAGAGGACTGGTTCGACAGAGCAGAGACGGGCTCAGATTTCAGATGGCGGGGTTCCTGGACAACTTCCGCTGGCCTGAGTGGGAATGCATCGACTGGGGGGAGAGGAGGAACGCAGTGGCGTCCATCGTGGCTGGAGTTCTGGTCAGTGAGTCTGCAGAGAGCAGCGGTAGACTAACGTCCAACCTCGGGAATTATTTCCCTGTCAAGTATCTCGAAACGTTCACAAAGATGAACCCGGTGTTCTCTCTGTTCTCAGTTCTTCACAGGCTGGTGGATCATGATAGACGCAGCAGTGACGTATCCTTCACAGGAGCAGATGAACCACGCCTTCCACACCTGCGGCGTCTTCTCTACTATAGCATTCTTCATGTACGTTTACATCCCCACAAATCAGTCAGTCTTAACTCATATCACACCATTTTATAACCCGTGTTTAACTATCTCCCGTGTGTTTTCAGGATTAATGCAGTTTCTAACGGTCAGGTGAGAGGAGACACATACGGCGAGGGCTGTCTGGGCAGGACAGGTGTGTGTTTGTATACATTTTATCACTCCTGTATAAGTGTGTGCAGCTCAGTGACAGTGATGGCTGATGATGTTGTAATCCTAACAGGGGCTCGTCTTTGGCTGTTTATTGGCTTTATGATGATGTTTGGTTCACTAATCGCTTCAATCTGGATCCTGTTTGGAGGATACGTGGTGCCAAGTGAGTGTCTGAATGTTATACATCTGACTTTTGTTGGTCTTTTTTCTAACTGATTTTGTTTCTTCTGACCGTTGCTCTTTTTTTCTGACTGTCCTGTAGAAAAAGAAGTGGCTCCTGGTCTGGCTGTGTTCTTTCAGAATGCGTTCATCTTTTTTAGGTGAGTAAAGAGACTGAAGCCATGTCCATACGTAGATAGGTATCTGGGAAACTGCATATATTTTTATGCATACACAACGCAGTTTTTTGTCACTAAAATCCATCTTTTCTGAAAACTTGCCGAAATGAAGATTTTGGAAAACTCTGGTGTCGTGGATGGGACTTGATGTTTTTCTGTTTGTCTCTCTGCAGCACGCTCGTCTACAAGTTTGGCCGCACTGAAGATCTCTGGGGGTAGAGAGTGTGTTTAAATACACACACACATTCCGACAGTGTGTGTGTGTGTTTTTACTGGATCCTTTCTTCTGCTGTAAAAATGTTTTATTTTTATTTTAACTGTATTTGTGCTGTTAAATTCATTTAAAAACTTTCACTAAGGGACTCGCTGTCATAACGTAGCTTCAGGTGTTACAGTGTGAGGTCACTGTAGAGAATCAGCTGCTCAAAATGTCCAACAAAGACACTGGATCATTAAGTGTTACAGAGGAAAGGTGTGTGTGTTTGTATTACCTGTCTGCAGGTGAGAGTGTGTATGTGTGTGTGTGTTATCTGTAAACAAGTGAGTCTGTCACTCTGTTGCAGGATCAGCAGTGTTTTTAAGCTGTTTGTTCTCTTTTCCTCTTTCAGCTCCTCTTCTTGCTGGAGAAATTTCAGGTGTAAAAACTCGTGTTTTGGATTTTTTCCTGTACATATTATCATTTTTTGTCACTTTGAGGCATTTTAAGTATTTAAGAATAGATTGTAGTGAAGCAGAATGCTGTAGTTTCAGTATTAAAGAACATTTTCCCGCCTTGTTTTCACCTGTAGACACATGAGCAGATGCTTTTTATCTTGTATTAATAAGTTTTGATCTGCATGGAGGAAATCAGAGGGACAAACATGAGGGAAGATTCAGGGTTTCATCCCAGCATCTTTGTAAACTTCTGTCCAACTTGAACAGATATAACAACATGAAATAAAAACATGTTTTGTTGGAGTTGAAGCGTTTCATGTCTTCTATTATCCGAGCATTTCTTGTGTGAATAAAAACATCTTAACGCTAAATTAGAGAAAAATATTTATAGTTTTTGGCCACTTACAGGCAGAACCTCAATCTGTTGACACAAACATTGATGAAGCATTGCTTCTAAATTGAAGTTATTACAGTGATTGCTCATAAAGCATGCACACATTTTAGACAGAGGTCATTCAAAGTGCTTAGAAACACAGATGTACAAAAAACAAAGATAAAACAGTAACAGAGCTATGTGCTGTCTACAGGAAATTAAACATAAAGTCACAGTATTCAGTCATGAGTGTTGGTTATAATATTGAATGTGAAATTAATGCAGATTAGAGTTGTAGCATTAGAAATTGACTCAATTTGTCACAGAAAACTTAAAACTATTTTCAATTTTCATCCTTTTTGTATCTCAATTTAAACTTCTAAAAAAGGAATCAAGGCCTCTTACGTCATTTAATGCTAAAAAAAAACTAGGAGTATGAGGACTTGACTATTAGTCCATTTATGGATGGAATTGAAAACGATACGATCAGGTTATAAACTCAGAGTGTCCATGGATCAGTGAGTGTTGATACCAGATTCAAGTTATTCCCTTTCAGTCTACTCTTCCTCAGCTGTGACGGCGTGAAAAGGAGGCACAGGTCCGCAGATGCTGGACAGATGATTTCACTCCTTCTGCTCCTCAGGTGTGACACAGGAAATGACATCATAGTGCTCATGAGTGGGGCTGGGGGTGGGGGTGAGGACAGTGAAAGGACGCTGGAGGAAAAACTGGAAAGGAAGAAATGTTCATATTATTGAAAGAAGAGAGGAGCAGCACTTTGAATACTTACAGATGAACTTCCTGTTGATTCTGTGGCAAAAAGACAAACTGAAATCTTTCACACTTTTGCTGTTTGATGAAGTTAGTCCTTACAGTGGGTTAATAACAACAGGAAGGGAGAAACAAGTTACTTTTTTGGTGAGTAACTGTGGTATTTTTACTGTATGTTTGAGGGTAATTAGTTATACTACTTGTTACTAGTAAAAGAAATAATATTTTCCAGCATTAAAGCTCAACACTGGATGTTACACACAGCACTGAAAGCCTGAGCCTCTGTGTGTGTGTGTGTGTGTGTGTGAGCCTGTGTGTGTGTTTGTGCTTCAGTGTGTCCTCACATCATGTGGGATCTCATATGGGGGGCGGAGCCAGCGTTTGATCCTCTCGGCCTGGCAGATAAGAACGTATGCAGCGGCGACTATCAGGACGGTCAGAACTATGACCACACCCACTATTACACCTGGATTCACGCCAGAGTCTGGAATAACACACACACATAAACACATGTGGCTACATTGTCGTTCTCTTCTTCAAAACATGACTTTTATTTGTGGCCTCATGTAGAGCCAGACACCAGAAGCAGAAGAGGATCTGGACGTTGATTCCTGACTCACCTGTGTGGGGGATGAGCTCACATTGAGGGCAGGTTGGCGGCCCAACAGGCTCCCCAAAGAGGAGGAACTCCACCTGAACACAGTAGCGCTGCCCCTCCTGCAGCTTAAGGAGGGTGAGGGAAGAGAGGGAGTCTTCGTAGAGCTGATGTGAAGCAGCAGGTAAATGAACAGGTGTTAGAGATGGAGTTTCACCTGGTTCAGATCAGCTCAGTAAAAAAAAGGTGTCTGACCTGCTCTGTGTCTTCCTCTTTGCTGTAATAAACTCTGTACTTGAAGTGGTCCATGTGGTCATCAACCAGAACGTGGCTCCGACTCAGGCGAACAGTGAGAGACCCAGGCCGGGCTGACAGGCTCACCTCAGGTGTGCAAAAGTCACCTGTAAGAGGACAAACAATCAAATCTTCCATGAAATTTAAGACCCAAAACATTATAAAAATAGCTGATGGTTGGGGGATCCTGCTGTATTACAACCAAATCATAGCATTTGTCACCCAATGAGATCCATTCAAGTTTACTTTTTGTTTATTGAACATTAAGTGCTTGTAGGTAAGACAGTATCAACTCTACATCTCCTACAAGTCCAGCAAAATAAAGATAAATACATTCATAAATCATGCCATGACAAATTTGAGACCTCCGAGTACTTTATTTAAGACCAGAACACAACATTTGAATGAATTTAAGACTTTTTAAGGATGCGTGGGAACCCTGCATTCATCCGTGTGCTTTCTCCTTTTTTCACAGTCACACCGTTCTGTAAGCCACAACATTACTGAAGCTGTGTGTTTGTGTTTTTGTCTCTTACTTTACTCAAAGCTCACTCTGAAAGATTCTGACCTGCTGGAAAAGAACATTAAATGGTGTAATTTACTCACTGTGTAAGCTGCAGGCCTCAGCAGGCTCTGAGGATAGTCCCCGTTTCTCAGCTCGCACTTCCAGCCTCGCACAATCATGCTCGCTCTTAGCTGCCATCGGAGGGACGCTGCAGGTTGTGGACGGTGTGTGGACACAGGTGAGAACATCTCTCCATTCACTCTTGTAAAAGCTGAAGACGCGTAAAAGACACAGATGAGCCTTTAAGAGCCAAGATCAAAAAAGATTTCAAACTTCACACTGACAATATTCAGTGGCTCACCTGCTCTGGACCGTGTAGGTGAGGCCTGTGTCACCTGGAGGGGGGGTCCAGGTCAGCACTGAGTTACTGACATGGACGTGCTGTGGGGGATCTGGACGCTCCTCTCTCGGGGCTGAAGATGAAGTTAACAAGTTAAATATACAATTCTTAAGAGAAAGATTTCATACTCTCACAGCTGGAAGCAAAAAGGTTTAATACAGAAAGCAAATCCGAGTTTGATGTTTTTAAAACCCAAATGTATCACGATTCCTCTCATTTCTCTTGTTTTGTTTGTACTTTTGCATGTGTTTTGCTTTACCTAACTCAGTTGTATGTATATGAATATATATGTCTACATATGTGCATGAATGAAGAGTAGTTTTAATCTCATTATTAATCTCCTCTTCCGTCTTCTCCACTTACAGCAAAACATTTATTGCAATCATGATGACTGCCTTTCTCAAGCTGACTTGTTTTCTTGTGTGTTGTGTATTTGTCATGAAGTAAATAAATAAAGTATTAAAACACAAAACGTTGCACCAATAATCAGAAGAGTCAACTTTACTTAATATGCGCCAACTTTTATAAAATTAAGTGGGATACAAAGTAGGGCTGAATGATATGGATAAAAGTTTCATATCTCGATATTAATGCCAGATATCCAAATATCCTTACAATACAAAATGACTCTGGGCTCCATGAAAACTAGGCATTTTTCAGAAAAATAAAAGCATCATAATATAACAGGATGTGGAAAAGTGGGGTTAATTGATTGGAGCTCACTGTGAGTCATCAACATGAACAGAGAGTCACCAATGATGTGACTGTCTGAGCTTTACATGCAGGGAGAGCTGGGAAAATCTAAATTATTGATATTGGGATATTAAGATATTAAAGTTTCATATCTTGATATCGATATATCTTTCAGCCCTAATACAAAGACTTATACACCCCAAGGTGATATACTGGTTGTTCGTCTGGCATTGGTGTATGTATGGAAAAGCACCCTGATGTTAATGTTTACACTGATTTTTTTCTTATCAAACACTTTGACCTTGTTTCCAGCAACTGCAGCAAATATTTTCATAAGTTCCTGTTTTTCTTTGTACTTCACGCTGTTCGCAAACACTTTTCACACGCTACGTTTGTCAATGATATTTTATTATAACCAGGCAGCTGTAAAATCTGACTTTTTAAGATAAGATATTAACCTTTTCTTAACTATGAAAAGTCAAAAATCCTGATAAATCTCTGAAAGTGACAAGTTAATGTGAGTTTCTGGCGTTAGCTCGGTCGGCTAACAACAGGTTAGCACCGTTACTCACCTGAGAGGACGGTTGGTATTAACAAAAACATTAAAATCATCCTAGACTCATTGATAAGGCTGTTGAGATGGACCAGGCACCCATGTATCCATTTTATTTACCTAAATCTAACTATAATTCGACATTAATCCGGGTACAAAATTAGCCTCCTTTAGATTCAGGCCGGGGAGGAAGTTGTGAAATATGTTGCGTTCATGAACGGCTCGGATTTCGTAACTACGGAAGTGTTTTCAGACTTAAAGCTGTTCCCTGAATCCATCTCTTTGTATGGAAGCCCGTTTCCGCCAGTTGAAAAAATAAAAATGAAACTTGGCTTTGATAACTACTTTTTTTTTTTTTTTTTTTTTTTTTTTTTTTTTTTTTTTTTTTTTTTTTTTTTTTTTTTTTTTTTACCCCTATTTTTTCCAAATTGTAAGGTAAAAAGTTAAAAATAAATAAATAAATAAATAAATAAAATAAAAAGATTAGGTCAAAATTTTGAGACAAAAAGTCAAAATTCTGTCAGTTAAAAAAATAAAAAATAAAATAAAATAAAAATGAAAACTTGGCTTGGCTGAGATATATATTTTTTCTCATATTCAGTAGTCTAGGTTTATGCCCATATCAAAATCTAGAGATTACATTTCAAAATTTTGTGAATTAAAAGTCAAAATTATAAAATAAAAAGTAGAAATTTTAAGCAAATAGAGTTGAGATTTTAGCTGAGAGTTGAGAGGAAGTTTAGATAAAGTCAAATCATGAAAAACATGTCAAAATTTCGAGATAAAAAGCCAAATTTTGAGATATTAAGTCAAAAACTAGATATAAATATGAGAAATTTTGAAGTTTAATCTTTAAATTTGGGGGGAAAAAATCTCCATTTGTTTTTTTATCCTGTGTCTGTAACACTATGAGGATTACCTGATTCTTGTTTGTGAACAACACAAAGACAAACAGGTCTAAACAGAGTAAACCAAACCAAATAGAGTAAACTATTTGTTTAGGCCACAAAAATACTGAGGTAAAAACAGCGTTACCTTTTCAATCCTGAAGAGCTGACTTAAGGGCAAAAATATAATTTTCCTAAAAAAATATCACAGTGACTTTGGCCATTAGTTTAAAAGGGTAATTAAATACAGGTCTGTTCAGTCTGCCAGCAGAGAGCAGCATGTTTTCTCATAGGAGAAAGTTTCTTCAGTTTTCTGCCTACGAGAGTGAAAAACCGACTGGTGATCACTCTTCAAGTCCAATTCAATCCGCCCCTCATTGCTGTTTCACTCAATTAGCTCTGTTTTTAAAATGTGTCAGGTGTTTAAAAGGTGCAGAGAAGATTCAGTTACCAACTCCATGAGTCACACTCCAGTAAGGAACATCAGGTTTCACAATGACTACAAAGTTCAAACACCATTTTCAAAGGTTTCACAGAAAAATCAACCAATCAGATCACTAACAAGAACATTTTCGCAATGATGCAAGTTTAGGCAGAAGTCTGAGATGATGAGGATTTCGACATCAGGGAATATTTATCACTTGTATGATCCAGTATTGAATCGGACTCCACAGGATGTTCCATTAAAACATTTTTATTTTCACTCTGTACAGATTATACAGCAACATGTTGAGGCAACACAGATGAAACGGCCCAACAATCAGCCTGGAGGTAAAAGCTGTTGTTTGACGAGATTTGATTATCAACTTCCTGGGCATGTTTAATCATGATCTTTAAGACACTTTGCAACACAAACTGGCCTTCGTAAACCCAGTCACACCCCTAATTTTCCTCCCATAGATCTGTCTCTGAATGCAACCTTCTCACATTACGCAAAGTCCTGAAGCGCAGTCTTTGAATAAACGCAAACAAGAGAACACAAATGCATTGTTGCCTCCTTAAAAAGGTATTCAGAGGATCTTAATGCAGAGAAGCATGATGATAACATTCAAAAGGTAAAAAACAAATAATCTGTCCCTCAGTCCAGATTCTATAAGAATCATAATGGGAACATGAACACACACACAAACACGCATCAATGTGGATGATAGGATAGAGGTGACTGTTCAGGTACATCTGTTCAGGGTGTAATTTCATAAAAAGAGACATTTTTAATATCTTCTTTTAACATTATCAATCAGGGACAAACCTGCAGCCCCTTTCCTGTATGTCATTTCTCATTCTCTCACCCACAATCCTATTGTATACACTCTGAATAAACGTGTACAAGCTCAAAATTTTTGCATTAAAGGTGTAATAAACATGATTTCAGTGTAAAACCTGAAAATCTGTGAGTGACAGGGCATTCAAACAGAAATATAACCTGCAGATTAACATTACACTCACTGAAGACACAACAAGACCCATTATGACAGGAGGCTCCGCCCACACAGGAAACACTGAGTTAATTAAAAAATTCCTTCATATACAAACTCATCTGTTTGCATTAGAGTCCCTTGTTTCTGATTCTTTAGTACTAGCAGCTGTTAGCTTTGTGTGTTAACTTTCAAGATGAAAAGCAGTGTCACCAACACACGCTGCACTATGTTTGGTCACATGATCATCAGAGGCATCCGTCCCCCACATGAGATGAGCGAGCTCAGTGCGTTTTCAGGTAGTTTCACAGTGAAGACAGAAAGGCACGCTTCACCTTTGAACATCTCTTCCTCCTCACACTCTCATGTCCACCACACCCTCGTCTATGATTTCCTGTTGATTCATGATCCCCGGGGTCATGTTCCTCATCTTCATGTGCATCGGGTCAGATGCGTCCTGACAGGAGACGCCGCTCCCCTCACAGGACAACGGGGGGCGGGGCTTTGAGGAGGAGCTGCCCTCTGTGGAGTAAACTCCGGAGTCGGTGCTGCCGCTGCTGTTCTGACGGCTGTGTCTGCTGACATCATCACAGAAGACAAACTTATAAATCAAATCAAATCAAATCAAACTTTATTTATGTAGCACTTTTCATACATAAGAATGTAGCACAAAGTGCTTTACAGGTTAAAAAGCCCCACCCCACCACCCCCCAAGCAACTCTGAGAGATAAGAAGGCCCAAGACCCCTAAGACACTTAAAAACCATTAAAAGGACCTTAAAATCGATCCTAAAACACACAGGGAGCCAATGCAGTGATTTTAAAACCGGTGTAATATGCTCCCGCCTTCTGGTCTTCGTCAGCACACGAGCTGCTGAGTTTTGTAGGAGTTGTAAACTAGAGATATTTCTTTTAGGAAGACCAGAAAGCAGGGCATTGCAATAATCAATACGACTGGAGATAAAAGCATGCATTAGGGTCTCTGTGTCAGCTTGGGAGAGAAAGGGGCAGACTTATAAGAAGCACAACCACATGACAACCACAGAAACAACAACATAATGTAACACCCATGTGTGTGTGTGTGTGTGTGTGTGTGTGTGTGTGTGTGTGTGTGTGTGTGTGTGTGTGTGTGTGTGTGTGTGTGTGTGTGTGTGTGTGTGTGTGTGTGTGTGTGTGTGTGTTATAACCCATTACAATCTGTGTCACTGGTGTTTTTCATGCTGTGATTTCCCTGAAGTATGTGTAAGTATTTTCTAACCTGAAAATATGTCTATGAACTGGTTCAGATCAATTAAACTAAATTATCTAATTAGGGCACAGTCACACTGGTCAATGGTGCTGTGCTTAAGCATGCTGCTCACTTATCTGCTTAAGCATATTTGGGCGTGCACAAGCACATTATTCATGACGTATGATCGCTGCAACCACTCACCTTGACAATCATTTTGAACAATGGCGGTGTTAGAGGGCTGTGTCAACTTATCAAAACAACTTATCATGAGCCAAATGTGAGTAAAGTTGTAAAAATGTTCTCTGAGTTCCCTTATCTCCCAGCTCTGATGAGACTGCTTCTTTTAAACAGACGCTTCATAATGACGTCCATGCGTGTGTTGGCGGGGGTGAATCGTGCTCGAGTGCTGCACAGCTTGAATGCAACTTTACTGAAACTTTGCCACAGAGTCAGAACTTTAAACTCTGCACTTGGATTTTCAGGCCTTTGAACTAAACTCAGAAACAGTTTGATTAAATGTAGTTTGAACAAAAAACTGAAACCAGGAACAAAAGATGGTTTGCAGACATTTGGCAGCTCTTCTCGTAATGTGCAGATTTTCTTTTGCAGCTATGTCACATAATGACAGTAACACAGAACAAACCTGATGTCAGGCTCCTGCAGGAACTCAAGAGGGGGCTGGTGGACCTCCAGGACGGGTGTCCCTGGACAAACAGTCACTTTCTCACACAGCAGCTCTGACTCAGAGTCCGGGGTGAGGAGGCGAGGGACGTCAGAGTTGGGGGAGTCACACAGGTACTACAGATGGAGAGAAAGGTGAGATTGGAACTACTTTTTTTATGGCCCATAGCTGTGAATAACTTTGAGTCTTACCTCATTGAAGTGCGTGGGCAGCTGGCTGTGTGGATACAGTGTTTCCTTCAGGGTCCTGAAGCACCAGAAGAAGCCGCAGAGACAGATCAGCACAAGGAAGAAGAAGACCACCACAGAGGCAAGGAAGTACAAGAGGATCTTCCACCAGGGGAGGGGCCCTGTAGCAGAGACACAGACATGCACAGAGAAACTTAAGAGAGAGCAGCATGTTTTTGTGTGATCACCCGACTTTCTCAAACAGGAAAACAAAGAGACATGGCTGACAGCTACTATAACCACAGGAAGATGTGTGAGTCTGTTGGCATCTTAAATGAATACTAAGATGGAATTCTTGTCTCCTGCTTCTCATGTTGAGCGAAAATGAAGCAAAAACAAAAAACAAGCTCTTGTGGATGCTAAAATTTTTCATTTTTACTCTGGTAATCAGGTGCACCAAGCACTGCGGGAGTCTTAACCATGGTCCTTATAATCACAGCAAATAATTAATTCAGACACAACTTAACCCTTTAACTGCTCCACCAAGAAAAAAAGAATAGAAACTTTTTTTTGCATTTCTTGTTGCAGTAGGGGGGGTAATAACCACAATATTTTTTTCTGTTTTTCAACAAACCTTTTGGTTTTTAAAATATTAACCTCTACTCAATGGCAGATGTGTCACTTAGAGGTTAGTGTATTAAATTTCATAGAAATACCACCAATAGTAGGAAAAAGTCCCATAAAATGCTTTTTCAGAAAGAAATTAATTCCTCATAAATATACAGGTCATTGAACAGTTTGATGTCTATAAGTATGCCACAAAATATTAAGCAATGTTGTTTCACCCAAGGAAGATATTGGATGAAAAAAAGAAAAAACTTCACTTGAAAATTTTTATCTTGAAAAAAAAGTGCAATAACTAAGGATTTTCACATTTATTTTTACTTGTGATTGATTGCTACTGTGCAAAACATTCACTTTGCACAAAAAAACTAAAAGAACAAAGTGCTAAACAAAGGCACAATTGTATGCATTTAATATATCATCTCAGCAACTGGACTGAGGAAGTGCAACAACAACAAAAAGGTTTTTGAGGCTCAAGAGCCATCACATACTTCTTCCAAATGTTAGAGATGGTTTGATCAGTTTGAAGCCATGTCCTGGCTTCACTTTTGGG
Source organism: Thalassoma bifasciatum (assembly GCA_008086565.1). Classification (NCBI taxonomy): domain Eukaryota; kingdom Metazoa; phylum Chordata; class Actinopteri; order Labriformes; family Labridae; genus Thalassoma; species Thalassoma bifasciatum. Next base: position 130,305 of record RPOG01001037.1, read on the forward strand.
GAGCCGTGTTGTCAACCATCATTTTAATCCAGCATGCAACTCAAACCTTTGCAGACACTGTTTCCTCACGTCGACCAACATTATTCTGACTGACAGTTTAAAAACCCTGTCCTGTCACCTTCAGTCTGCATGCAGAGAGGTTGGGTGAAGTAGCTACTCTTGTTATAGTAGTCATCTCCTCGAGTCTGGACCCTCACACAGTACATGGTCTGGGCTTTCAGTTTGGGAAGGGTCACCATTTTCGCAGGGCTGTCCAGGGAGAAAACCCTCAGCACCTGAGAGGAAAGAGAGAAGACAGAGACACTTTAAGTTTCTGGAATCTTAACCTGGGTACACCTTATTCATCGTTCTCATCTTTGCTTGCATCAGACACTCGAAAGTCCTCTGTGTCATGACAACAGAGCACCAATCTGTGTGTCTGTGGTTTGTGTTGTTTTATATTTGGTGCTCCGAACACCTCACTGAGGTGTTTCCTGTGCGTGCATGAAAGTATCAAAAACCTCACGAGAGCAAAAACATCAGTTCTGATCAGGTGCTGTTATTTCCTGCAAGCTGCTCTGCAAACAGGTGTTTCTGCAAACCTGTCTGATGAAACAAGTAGATTACTGAGGAGAGGATTTAAATAGCACAGCAGACTCACAGCTGTTGGGAGTGTCACATAACTTGGGAAAAGGCCAAGACATACAAAGAATACATGATAACAGGTGTTAACATCAGCGCTACTGTCTTTGAGAGCTACAGTGTGTAAGACTACACGGCACAAATGAAGCTTTTTGTAGAATAAACTCTTTGATAGTGTAATGTCACTCTGCAGCCTAAGTAGTTTCATGAAAAATGGTGTCACCATCTGTTCTCAGAAAATGTAGAGAAAAAGGGAAGTGGAACAGCAGACAGTGGTGGGTGGTTTTTCCTGCCGTAACAGGAGTTTTAAAAACATCTTTGTACTGTAAGAAAAAGACGCAACAGGAACAGAAACAGGTGAGTCGACGTAGAACCGCTATAAAAAGACAAAGCCTTTAACATATGAGTTCAAACCCAAACGTGGAAAGTACCCAGAGGCAGAAATCAACAGCAGGGAATTCAAGAGTGGTGCAGCTCTGGAGTGTGTGACCAACCTGAGAGTCTTCAGAGTGTTCCCAGTACTGGATCTTGTAGTACAGACTCTTCAGGTATTCCATCATGGAGGTGTTGTTGCTGGTTAGAGGTTCAGTGATGATGACATCCAGGTCACTCCCCGCGGGAAGCAGGTCGATTTTGGACGGGGGACCAACATTAGCTAACAGAGGCAGAGATAAGAAACACAGGAGCAGCTGGATTAGTGCTAGATATGTAGAGCAAGCTCTCCCTTCAATAAGTATGGATCATCTCATTAATATTCTCCACTGTCTATCAGCTTCAGGGCTGTTTTCAGCAGATAACAAGATAATGCAAACAAACCAGTGTGCCATGCTGAGCTTCTGTGAATGTTTAAATAAAGGAGTTTTACTTGTACAGAAATACCCTTTGATGAGCAGAAATGAGCAGAAAAAGTCTGAAGGATCCAAAGAGCAGCTGTTTGTAACTCATACAAAGACCCAGCAGCACTTCCTCTCTCACATGATTGCACTCTGATGATTTTTTTATCACCAATTCATTCCTGTTTTAAGCAGTATCTCCCTAAACTCCCTAAAATGAGTTGTCTTTTTGTAGAATTTATACTTCAAGGTTTTATTGTTACAGTTTTGCATAACACCCTGTCACCACAGGAAAACACACGGTGTGATCTAAACCACACACTCTGAATTTGAACACTCAGTTGTCAGTGTGTCTTCATCTTGTATCTGGTGGTTTGTGGCTCACCTTAAGTCACATGACTCCTGAGACCGAAACTTACACTGAGTTTCTTTTAAACTGAAAAATAAAACACAGGCTCACCCCCCGCTCCCTCTCTCTGTTTACTCTACTCTCCCGCTGCCTTCTCCCTCCTCTGTCTGTTTCCCTTTCCCTTTCTCCCACTCACCATCTTTATCCGGGCAGAACTCTTTCTGAGTCCACGCAGAGTGACTCCCATTCACGCTGGCTCGGACTCTCAGGGTGTAGATGCTGTTGTAGAACAGTTCTAGCTCGGTCAGATCACATGACCTGTGTGGTGAGTCTCCACATGCTATTTTCCACGCTGGATTCTTTCCAAAGTCCAGCTTGTACGTTCTGTTGGGGAAATAAATAGATGAGCCACACTGAAGAATGGAACAACAAAAACTGGTTTCGCCTGTTTTTAGAGTTAATTTCTGCTTTTAATGTGTAACAGCAGAACGTGTGTGAAATACAGCAGCACGTCTTACGGGATGAATTGGGTGGTGAAGGTCACATGAGGAGCATCTCCAGCTGTTTGGTGCCAGTCCCAGATCAGACAGTAGTTGGTGTTTAGAGTCAAGAAATTGAGATTATGGGGAGCGGCCGGCTCTGCTCCTGCTGAAACACACACACACAAAAACACACACTGATTACATAAACGTATTTGATAAGAGCAAACAACACTGGGAAAAATATTGTGATATTTTTTGAAGTCTACTCCTATTCTCTTCTATCTCGCTCTCCCTCCGTGAAACTATCAGTTTTTGCAAAGAGTCTTAATTATATTGATATCTGTCAATTACTATAATATTTCCTGCAAGTGATTCTTCTCACATCCAGTCGGACTTTTTGAAAAGCACTCCTGCACAGAGGTTCAATCATTTAAGTTTCCCTCTATAACAAAATAATACTAAAGGGATATCTATTAAATCTGTAACATGCAAAGGGTTTGTCCTCCTCCTGCGTTTTGCCTTTTTCATAGGCTCCAATTATCTTTTTCAAAAGATGTGAATCAATGAAAAGTGATACTAAGAGAGATTTCTAGAACAAGCACAATATATTTTGTGAAGAGGGTGCACTTTGAAAAGAGAAAAAGTGTGATTTCTGCAGGAAGTCTGGCAAACTTTAAGCAACAGTGACATTTAACTACGATTGCATCAAGTTTTGAGGCAACTCATGAAATCAAACGGCGAGGGAAGGAAGCTGTAAAATACACAATACAATGAACAATCAGAGGATCCAAATTTAGAGCCCGTTCTGACTGAAGACAAAGTAAAACAACAAGGCAAGTCTCAAAAAATGAAACTTAATGTAAGTCTTCATCTCTCAGCTTAGAGCTTCTACTGAACACACACACACTGGCAGCATTCTTGTGCTATATGTCCTGATACACATCTACAAGTATAAAAAATGAGAAACAAGATGTGATGTAATGCTCCACCATCACACACCTGCCTGTTCCAGCACGTACACATATTATTACAGAGTGACCACACATTGACTCAGCTCCTGAAAATAGAATTAAACAATCAGGATCACAGTAGTGTCCACAAACTTTCTCTTTCGTTCCTGCATGAGCTCCTGATCCTCCTGCGTAGAATCTATTCCCTCCTAATGTAAAAAGATCATTTATGTTTCTTTAAGTGCATGTATGTTCATTTAACCGGAGTCACATAGAAACAGAAAGAATCTCTCTCTCTGGTCAAAGTTTAAAAAAAGCAGAAAAGAGGCCAGGCTGTGTGCCAGGGTCAGAATAGAGGAAATGAAACAAGATTCTTGGGCTTTTGGGGGGTTTTATCCATTAAAGAGTGAGACAGGGGAGAGATTACGAAAACATGTAAACATTAATTCCTCCTGTCCTCTATCCCACAAAAACACACTGGACCAGAGCATGCAGATTTTAGGGAGTCTGAGAATGTCAGGAAAAGGCTGATGCTATCTTAATAAATGGGGGAGAAACACAGTGACGCACACAAACACACACACACAGACTGCTTCAGGAGAATCACACTTAACCCCTGTAATTGGCTTCAGATTCACTCTACACTGTCTACTCTGACTGCTTATAAAACACATGTAAAAGTCTCTCCAAATACTTTGTTTCTCCTTTTTAGTGAAGATGTTTTCAAAATATTCCCATATTCAACAATTACTTTTGCGATACATAGTATGATAGACCTCACTGGCATGAAAGTTTACCACTTTTTTGAGTAGAAAAGGCAGAAATTTTGATTTTTTTTTTCACTAGGGGTTATTATAAGAGATACCCATGTTGATGTTTTACCATAGACAGGTATATGTCAAAGTTAACTAATTTCTGTTTTAATTAATGGCAGCAAAAAGGGCTGAATAATTTGAAAAAATAATAAATTTGTGATTTTTTTTTTTTCCTCCCGTATTGCAATTGCAATCTATTGTGCAAGTATTTTTTGATTCTTCGTCTCATGTGTTGTTAATCAAACACATTGTTGGAAATTAACATTTTTGCCCATTTTAGTCACTTTTCACTCTTTTTTTTGCCCAGATGGACTGTTTTTTTGCTATCAGTCTGACTATTTTCCCGGTTTCTCCCATTGTTCTTGCCATTGTTTGTGGCTTTTTGGCTTTTACTTCAAAAGGCGGTCACTTCAGTGACTTCTAAAGCAGGAACATAAAACATGCAGGTTCTTAAAAGTAAGTTTTTATGTTTTTTCTTTTTTTCCTTAGAGTGTTTTGTTGTTTTAACAGTTGTTTTTGCCAGGTTATCAGTCTAAAGACATCACTTAAGTTGTGAAAATAATCTGCAAAGTAACCTGAGTAAATGCTCATTCCAGGCAGGTATTTGTTTGTATAACAGTGATGACATCTTAAGTCATACCTCTCTCTCCTCGTGTTTTCTGTTTCCTTCTCTCTTCGTCATCTCTCTTTTTCCTTTCTCTTTTACTTGGATTGGAGTCACAGTAATACAACCTTTAATTAATTGTCATTTTATTAAGTGTTAAAATACTTTCTGACCGTGTTAAACTTTACTAATCCAACGTTTTCCGAGTATGAAACTAACAATATAAGTATTACGAACAGGAAAAGAATTACACTTTCTCTGTCTCTGATCTTGCCATTATTTTTCTATTTTCAAAATAGATATAAAGAACAAAATAAAACACTTGCAGTTCTTTAGTTTGCTTTTTTTAGCAGCACAAACTGTGTTTTTCTCCACATTTACAGACACAATGTCAGAGTCTTTCGATAAAAGCGGCTGCTTCTCTCCGGAAAACGCACCGGTGTTGCAGTGAAAAATGTTACCCTGCAAAGTGGTGACTTAAAGATCACTGCGCATGTAGTTGCCGAAGTGACAGTTGAAACATTATCGACCCTGTTTCTTTGTATATTCAAATATTCACTGGTTTAATTTTGACAACATAATGAGGACTTCATTAAATTTACATCGCATGAGAGGGGCATTTTGTTCAGACAAGCGCGAGCGCACTCGGCTGAAAGTCGTCAGTTAACACGGTAACGATTGAAACTGTAACACCACTTATCAGCCGTCATCGAGGCTAACCCAAAGACAAATACACACACAAAACCCCAACAGGAATCTTCCAGAAAACCTTCGTTAGGTTGACTTTGGATGATTTTGTCTTAATTTGATAATCTTAAAAGGAAACTATATCTAGCTATCAGCTTTGACACTCATAAGCTGTGTGATCAACATGCTAAAGGGTCGATCTGTTCAAACGGCTCTGGTTTGTAAACATTAGCGGTTTTATAACTTACCGACTGTGTTTGTAAAGCTCCATATCAGAAGAAAGACCCACGAAAACACAGACATGACGGAGGTAATGGACAGATACACAGCTTCAGGAGTTCATGTCTCTTTCCCGACTCGGCTGCAGAATCGACTGAACTGAACGGAACGCCCAATTCTTCTTCTTCTACTGTTTAAATCTGTGGTTCAAACTGTATCAAACTGTGCACTGCCGCCGCCTGCTGTTTTGGCTCGTGAACACTAAGCAGGCCTCCAAACTCTAAAATAAACACAAAAAGAGGACATAAAAAGTAAAATCCCCTTTTCAACAAAATTAAATACATCTATAAAGATAAGGAATGTGTTGTGTACGGGACTGCTGTTTTGATACTCTTCAGGTTTTTTTCTTTAAAGGGACAGTGAGGACTTTTTTAGTGATATTAAAAAAAGTAGTTTTTCGTTTTATTCAAACACATTCACATGCAAAAATGTTGAACTCAAACAGGTATAAAACAACTTCACATACATTTTTCAATTTTAACTGAATCAAGTGCTGCCTTATATTCACAGTTTCTCAGTTAAGGTCCCAATCAGAGTTCAAGGTGATCACCCATATCTGAGAGAGGCTAGGATTTTTTTTTTCTTTGATTCACTTCTGACACCACAACCACACATACAGCCAAATATACAATATATATACATTTTTACATATATACACATGTGAAAATACAAATTGGGGGCATCCCAAAATTAAGTAAACATGTTTAAGTTCCTAAAAATGTCCAATGTCCTTCTTGCTGTTATGTCTTGAATTCCTATAACACTGCTCATATAATGTTCTATTTCTTTTTTTGAAATGTTGTACCTTTGGTAGTTTCATGGACCATTTGCACTTTTCCCACAATTCCTATTACTATAAAAGAAACAAAACATACTTTTGTTTCTTCTTTTTGAGTTGGTTTGTGCAATGTAAAATTGTTGTACATCTAAACAGAATGTACAACAATGAAAGCCTTCAAAAAACAGATGACAACTGATAAATAAAATATTTTCAATGACACTTCCTTGATCTTATCTGTTATGCAGTATTTCTGATTAAAATTCCAAACAGATGTCCAGTTAATCTCTGCAACTTTTGAGTTCCATGTGAATTTTGATTGAGGGGTCGTCAGGGGATCTCCTCTTTCTGCTCTTCTCCTTCTGTGACATCACTCTCTGTGCTGCAGCTGCTCCGTGCTGCCTTCAGGGAGCGCTCCTCCTCCTCCTCGGCTGTCCTGTCTGCCTGCGTGGAGTGCTCCCTCTCCACATTCGGATAGTCTCCTCGCACATGTCGCTCCTCCAGCTGCACAGTCCTCTCTGCCTGCAGGGGTTGCTCCTCCTCCTCTATGCTCCTCTGGTCTCCCTGCAGGAGGTGCTCCTCCACTACATGTTGTGTGACCACGCTGACGGGGTGGCAGACCTCCTCCGGTGTTTTGGAGTCACTCATAGCAATGTACACAGGGGAGGTAACGGGAACTCGCATGTGCTGGAGGTGGAGAGAAACTGGTTCAAAATCTAGACCCTATTTTGAAATATTCTAAAATTTGAATGTCTGCTACAAGAATCCAATATTACTCCAGCAGATTGATAGTTTCAACCAGAAACAGCTGTTAAATCCACACAAACACACTATCAATGAGTTCTGCTGCCTCAGTCTGCTTGTGTTATAACTGAAGGGAACAGGAGACACTTAAAATACCAATCTGATCCAGTAAGTGTCAAAAAACAAGAAAATGTAAAACCTAAGTTTTTGTTTCTGGTGCATGAATACAGGGAAACTCACCTCAAAACTGTGTGGCAGAGAAACTTTTAGACAGAAAAAGTCTGATATCCTTTTGCGATATACAACTGTGAGCCCAACCAGAGTCATCACCAACGCCATGAGGATAAAAACCACCACAGCGACGACCCACGGCGCCTCCTCTCCTGCGGACAGAGAAGGTTCATCAGTCCTGTGGTATCAGAAAGTGTTTGGTAACTGTGACATGAACAGGTGGATAAACAGGTAAATTAATGGGTCTTACTGTTAGAAGTGCTTTCACAGACAATCCTGCTGACTTCACTCGGCTTCAGGTTCATTTCTGTGTGGATCTGAACCTGGACGCAATACTTAGTCCAGGGTTCCAGTTCATCTAAAACCAACCGACTCTGCTGGATCATTTTATGTTTTTTGACCTGTAGAGGGCAGAACAGAGGGATGAGTCAGTTTAATGTGCAGCTGGTAGGTCCATCGCTCCATCAAAGTACTCAGCCTCTTAAGTCCATGAAGCTTCACTACAAAGAAAAACATGGTTCCTTCAGCTTGTTGTTGATCGTTTCAAGCAAGATCTAAAACATCATGAAAGCTGGCTCCAATTATTCTCATGACGAGAGAAAGAAACACACCTGAAGTCCACCTGAAGTGTTCTGCAAGGCTCCCCACAAAGACCCTCCCTTGATTATTTTAAAGCAGTGATTCCCAACCTGTGGGCTTTGCCCCCCTGGTGGGCCGGGAAGGTATTGCAACTTGGCCGCCAAATCGTTTCCAAAACGGCACGACTTTTGTGGTGATGTTGTTTTAAATGTTGATGCTCAGTCATGTCTAGAAGAATTTTAATCCCAGAGATACCAAGCAGTTACTGGTTGTTCTTTTTTTTTTGCCTCTGTCACATTTTTTTCTCACTGCAGTCTTATTTTTTCTCTACAAAGTGAAGTCCTGCACCTCTAAAGGGGAAAAAATATTTTTCAAATATCAAATAATAAATATCAAAGCAAAGTTGACAAACTCCTCTTCCGCTCCATTAACGCATGTTAGAAAACCTGACAATCTGATAATTTCGCTATTTTTTTTCAGGTTTTGGATTGGACAAATGGTGCGTAAATGCCAATCATTTAAAAGTAAGCTGTGATTTTTTTGCTCCTGCCATCGGGTTTGGTTTCCCAAGTGTAAAACATGTTCAAATATTTCCATAGAAATAAAATAGTGCCCTGGGAAGGTATCAAATTGCCTCCCATTTACGGGGTAATGACGGAGCCATTGTTATAAAGTAGTTGGGACTTGAATCTGCTCCCAGCATCGCTAAGACTCTGAGTTCTGTGCTGGTTCTTGGTAGTCGTTTCAGCAATGGCATTTTTAGTTTTATATTTACTTTTTGAACTATGAGTTCCTCTCTGAGTTTAAACAAACACTTTGGCTGTAAAAGCTCAAAGTCTAATTCTGGCAGATCATAAATCAAAAGCATCCAACATCAGACATTTATAACTTCCCCCTGTAGGGAAAGTCTGAGAGAAAGTGCAGATAATTTCATCAGAGATGACCCAGAGGAAACCTGACGGTCAATAATCTCTGTGTTTCTCTATCCTTACCTTTTCCTTTCCTTCTTTTCCCCCCTCTCCATCCCTCCAGTAGGTGATGTCGTAGGAAGGGGAGCCGTAAACTTCCCTCAGTGATTTGATGGAGAACTCTGGATCAGTGATGCTCACTTCGATGTTTCCTTCATGAGAATGAAGAGCGATGCTGGGCGGCCCGATGATGGCTGAGGACAGAGAAGATCAAACGCAAACTTTATTAAAAAAAAACAATCATGTTATTTGTTAGAGCCAAAGAGGATGGCAGGTTAATACAAAGTCATAATTCGCTCATTAGTATAACTATGTATTTATCCTGTATGTTTTAAGTAATAGACTTCTTGCTTGGAATTCATTTTTTCTTCTTGAAACATTGTGTTTTTATAGTAGGCCTTCCAAAAACAAAGCAAAGTCTTTTGCTGTAAATTGCCAAGTGATTCCAGGTTAATGAACGTTTTAATTGAGTCAACAGTTTTCAGCTTTTTGGTCAGATTCTTAAAGGTTTTCCTTTAGTTAACGCCTGATATTGCACAAGCTTAATTTGTAATCTGCAATCTTTTTGGAGGAATGAATCATCCTTTTTGTGTCACTTCAATCTGCCTCTTTTTATCTTTGAATAACTCAGAACTGTGGCTTTTTGGAAAGTAGCCAATGAGTCAGAAAGTTCTAGTCCTCCAAGAAGTGGTAAGAGGTGTTTGAGTTATGTTCTCACTACAATATTTACAGTTTTATGTTTACTGCTAAACTGTATTTTATAGTGCATTCAAGTGCCACAAGATGGCAGCACCTACATTCAAGTACAGAAAAAGAAAAGCATTTTCAAACATCAAAACTTACCACTCATATTTAGAGCTGCACAACATTCATGAAAAAATCATATGGCAATATTTTGTTTCCCAGGATGTAAATGGGGATATTTATTGCAATGTTTTTTTAAGGTTTAGCTGAACCAGTGTGACCACTCACGCCACACATCACTCTGCCCGACCCTGATAACAGCAGGTGAGATAACAGAACATTGAGAAGGTGCTCGAACTGTGCGAGTTTCTGCATTCAACGTGGTAAAATAAGTAAATGGATTCTCATTTAGATCTATTAATGATTTGATTGAGAATAGACAGGCTTCAGAAACTTTTTTAAAGGGCTCAAATATGTTGCAGTATATTATGTACCTTGTAAAATGAATATTGTGAATGCACATATATCATGATGACGATACTGAAAGTATTTATTGTGCAGCCCTGTTCATTACAAATCATTAAGTATTGAGTTATTATCATTGAATTTAGTTGATGGATGTTTGTCATTACCCATGACTCCAACTTACAGTTTACACCCTACAGCAGAATTTCTGATTTTTTTTACCTTTTCTCAGAAAATATGAATGATAACACAAAAACCTTACTATTACTCATGGGTAGTGGTTAAGTGAAGACATTTATTTAAAAAAAATAGTTTACTCTTTTTAAATCATAATGACAACAGAAACTTCAAAAATGACCCTGTTAAGAAGTTTACACAACTCTGGTGGTTTTGTCCTGATAAATGCACAAAAGTGAACACAAATGTGTTTGAATGTCTACTAAAGGTAACCATCCTCACCTGTGATCCATTTGCTTGTAATCAGTGTGTGTGTGTGTGCGTGTGTGTGTAAAAAAATGAACAGGGTCATTTTTGAAGTTTCTGTTGTCATTATGATTTTAAAAGAGTAAACACAGTTGTTTGTCAATAAATGTCTTCACCCAACCTCTAACCATGAGTCACAGAAAGGTTTTTGTGTTATCATTCATGTTTACAAAACTTAACTAAAAATGTGCACAGGAACATTAAAAACACAATATAACCTGAAGTAAAAGGTTCAGAGTAAATACAACCTGACGTACAGTTTATTTAACCTGTAATAACCTCTGTGTGTACTCACTGTGCTTGTCCATGCAGAGGTGGTTGCTCTCCCTCCATTCTGACTTCTCCTCCCCTCGCTCCGTCCTCACTCGTCCAGCGTACGTTCCAAACACGAATAAAGAGGAATCAGACTGTGACAAGTTGCACTCATGGGCAGAGGTTTTAACGCACACATTTATCCACTCCTTGGTATTGTGCTCCTGTAAAATAAGCCTGCAGGCGGAGAAAAGCAGAAAGATAAGTAGGATCACACACACACAGCGAGGTCAAAGGTCACAGTGTAGGAGACTCACCTGTACTGAGCAGTGTAGAGGAGGTCTCCAGCTTCTCCTGCAGGTGGGTCCCACCTCAGCACCAGGTCCATGTTATAGGAGGTGAGACGGACAGGTGACGGGGGGTGGAGTCCTAATACCACTGTTCAGAAAGAGTCAGCATTATTATTATTATTGTTGTTAATATTATTATGACACAGAAGATGACGAACATGGAGAAGTAAACACCTGTTTCTGCAACATCCTGAAACTGTCTTAAATGCAGTCACTGACTTAACATCAAACTTGTCTTTGTGTTACTATCACACTTGTTTATTTTCAATGATGCACTTTAACCCTGTGGTGCATAGTGGTCACTACAGTGGACACCTATTCATATTAGCCTGTGTCAGGATACTTTTATTCTTCTTAGGGCCTGAAAAAAATGTTTTCATTGCTTTTTCCAAACACATGTATTCTTTAAAAAGTTATAGACTAACATTTGAGGGTAAAACAGCGTAATAACTATAAATTATTTAGTGTTAAAATGGATGAAAGAGAGTTTAAAAAGTTCCCCAAAGCATTAAAAAAAGATTATTCATGAAATTACCAAAAAGTCAAACAAAAAATAAGTCATATGTACATTAAGTTCACACTGTTTTATGTTGAATGCTCAGTTACAAATATTTGGAAAAAAAGGAAAGCTTTTTTTTTCATGCTTTAAGACAAATAAAAACACTGAAGGGAAAAATCCAAACACTGACTTTCTTAATACATGCATTAGAGGGTTAGGTGTAGTTTATTTCTGTCCAAATCAGAACCATATACAGTCATACAGTAGTTGAATCACACTGAGGGACTGAACAAAGAGGAAACTGAGATCACTCACTGACGACAAACTTTAACATCAGGTTTCAGTTTTTAAAAAAAGGACTTTTCACAACAATTCAAAGTGGAAACACAACAAAAACTGATTTCTATGAAACATACTGATATTAATTTAAAGTCTGATTTTATAACTGTCCATACACTGACACCCGGCGAATCTGTAAATAATCACAACAGAATCCACCTGTCTCTCTCTCTCTCTCTCTCTCACACACACTCACACACACACACACACATAGAAGAACAGGTGATGTTGTTACCTGAGGATCCGCATAGTGTGTAAACCGTCAGGATGAAAACAAACACCGACATATTACTCCTCAGATCGATATATTTGGCAGTATATGTGTGTGTTTGTGTGTGTGTGAGTGTGTAAATGAAAGTCGTTTCATTTCTTCCTTGTTCGTTGACGTTTAAGGGGCGGGGCCTCAGCTTTAAGGGGGCGGGGCCTGATCAGAAATGAAACTCTTCCTCCACAAAAACGGATCAAGCTTCGAGGAATCTGCTGTAATAATTATTATTACCAACTCACACCTGCATAGGTGCTTATTTTCACCTGTTTTTTTGTTTTGTTTTGGGTTTTTTTAAGGAAAACTTGGCTTTGTAGAGAATTTGTTTTGCAAATGAAAAGTCAAAATCAGAGAAAAGTTTAATTATAAGAAAAAAAAGTCGAAATTCGGAGATAATAAAAGTCTAAATTATAACTTAAACATAGTTATGGGATAAATACTCATAATTATGAGATATCATATAAGGATTAGGAGATTCAAACTTATACTTATGGGGTAAAAAAGCTGAAGTTTTGAGATGCAAGTCATACACGGGGAGGGGGGGTGTGTAAGAATTATGAGATAAAAAGTCATAATTATGAGTAAAGAGTCAAAATTAAAAGATAAGAGGTCATAAATGTGAGATGAAAAGTGGAAATTGTCATATAAAAGTCACAGTTATGAGCAAAAAATCCAAATTATAAAACAAAAAGTTATAATTGTGGCATAAAAAGTTGAAATTTTAAGTCAGATAAGTCATAATAATGGGTGAAAAAGTCAAAATGTTGAGTACAAAGTCAAACGATGAGGGATAAAAAAGTCTGAAAAGTGAGATAAAACATGATAATGGGATTTAAAGTCAGAATTATGACACAAAAGAATCAAAATAATGGGAGAAAAAGTTGAAGTTGTGAGATAAAAAGTCAAAATTATGGGGAAAAGAATGTGATAGTAAGTCAAATACTTTATTATCACATGGGATATATCTGAGAAAACGCACTCTTGAAAGTATTTTTAGTAAGAGGATGGCAAGTGAGGAACTACAATGCTAAACAGAGCATATGATTCCTATTATTTCAACTTTTTTATCTCATGAGTTTGACTTTTTATCTCACACTTATGACTTACTATGGGTAATAAATAAACAAATAATAATTCAACAAAACCAGTTTTTAAGTTTTATTTTTTTACACAGCAACTAACAACTCTCCTGCAGTACTTCCTATTTTATTCACATATTTACATATATTTCAACATCAGTGTCATCAGGATGTTGTTCCAAACACTAAAACAGTAATTTCTTAAGCTGTTCCCACATATTTCATTTCAATTATTCCTGAGGTACAAAACTGTTCAGCAGAAAAAGACAGATCCACAGTGAGTTCATTCATTCAGTTTAGAAATAATGTTTGAAACCCTGAGAATGAAAAATCATCGCCACCTTTATCCCCAGAGCCAGAAATGACGAAGTAGAAGTGGCCACCTCCGTCTTTAGGCTCCATGACGCCTCCTCAGAAACCACCAGAGGGCGGTGGTTTTGACTCAAACTTTCACACACAGACTCAGACGTGGTTTAATCTTAGATCAGTCAGCTGAGTGGAATCTGAGTGGAGCGAGTCAAGGCGTGGAGCTCAATACAGGAACTTTCTTCATCCTTATTGGTGAAAAGAAAGGACTAAAAACAGAGAGAGAGAAAGATTTAAGCCTGTTTAAAGCGATAAAATGAAAGATAAACGTGTTAAAAGCGTGTTGGATGATGTATAGTGAGCAGGTTGAGGTGCAGACCAGAGCCCTGACAGGGTGAGAACCTGGAAGTAAAGCGTTTGGTTCCTGCTCGTCCTGTCAGGACTCTAATTTACATACTCACCTGTTCACTAAACATTATTCCTTACTTAGGAAAATACCAGAGCTGAAAACAGGCGACCGCTCCTGAAGCTCCGCCCACCTCTGCAGATAACCAGACCAATGAGGAGGAGACACAGGGTGCAGAGCGCCCCCATCAGGCTGAATACTGCAAACACTGAGAAAAGATACAAAAACCATAGATCAGACACATGCAGAAGTACAACTAAAGATTGGATCTACAGACATAAACACTCACAGGCAGAAATACAATTATAGATCAGACACATATAATGCATGAATACAAAAACGTGCAGAAATACATCTATAGATCAGACACACACACACAAGGAAATACAACCATAGATAAGACACATGTAAACACACAAACATGCAGAAATACAACTATAGATCACACACACACACACACACACACAATGAAATACAACCATAGATCAGACACACATAACCACAGAGACATACAACAATAGATAAGACACCCAGAAATACAACTATAGATCACACACACACACAGAAATACAATTACAGATCAGACACAAGTAATCACACATGCACAGAACTACAACCATAGATCAAAACAATACACATCTTAACAAAACACACAGAAATATATGTATAGATCAGACTTACACACATAAACCAAAAAGAAAACAGAGTAATATCACCATAGATCAGACATATAAACACAGAAACACAGGAACACACTCACATTAATACAATTACAGATCTGACACACAGACACACATATACAAACACACACACACACACAGAAATACAGCTACATAGATCAGAAACATTCTCAAGAACACACAGAAGAACATAGAAAAAAATAAAAGATTAAACACACATGAAGTAGTACAACCATAGATAAGACACACAGCGATATCAGACCAACACACAGAAACACAGACATGGATCAGACACACACACACTTTGTCTCACCTTGTGTGTGTACAGGTGGAGGGGGGCTGGTGAAAGCACAGTGAGGTTGACTGTACTGAGACCTGGTGGAGTAGAGAACACTCACTCTGACACTCACGCAGTACTCCACACCTGTCTGCAGGTACGGGATCACCACCTGCTCACTGAACGGGACACTCATGGGAAACTGAACACACACACACACACACACACACACACACACACACACACACAGGAAGAGACAACTTTTAACTGAACTGTTGTTGTAGCTGAGCTGAGCTGTAGGTGGCGCTCTTCCCTCTCTGTCCTCTTTGACCTATTTTCTGTAACAACAGTTTTTTTTTTAGAAACCTCAGCAGGAAAAGACATCTGTGTTTTTTTCTGGTTCTGTGAGCTTTTACCTCATCCTGTCACATTATGCTGTAGGTGTATTCCAGGTTGTTTTTCAACATGTGGAGGGGGTTCGAGAAACTGCCTGAGAGGAAAACCACACCAGCAACTACAGAGCTGATCTGAGCGTTCGCTTCATTTTTCAGTTTCAGATTAAAGGAAAAAAAAATTGAAAGGAAACGACAAGTTTGTAATAATTCTGCAGTTTACTGTAATCTGAAGAGGGGAACTCCAACTACATCAGATTATTAATCACATCCTCCATCATCTATTCTTTTTTTTTTTGATTATTTGTTGCAGTGGGTTTTAGACCAATTAGACCTCACATCTGGTGGGAGTATCGTTTTACAATAAGGGACTGGTATAAATTATGAGAAACCATCTTCCACTCCTCAAATGAAAACACTTGGCCTGGAGCTTTATTCCTGTCATGATTACTGCGACCACTAGAGGTCACCACCTGAACTTTAGCACCAGTTCAGGGTTTAAAACTTAAGAACAATCATCCAATCATTTATCAAAAAATGAATTCATGTTGATACTTTAACCCACCTGTGCACCATCTCTAGTTCTCTTCACCTCGAGGTCCAGGTCTCTGTACAGGTCTCTGAGCTGCTGCTGCCCCCCTGTGGTGGGAGGAGTTAACTGCAGGAGCAGACAGTTTCCACAGCCTGACACCGACAGGCTAGGGGGTCCAAAAACAGCTGAGAGACACATCGATGATGATCAGTGTGACGTATCAATATTTCAGTGCATGATTCGTCTTTGAATGCAGTCCCTGAAGTGTCCACTAGAGGCTTTCTCCTAAAGTGAGTCAGTCCCCATAGAGCCCCATGTTGAAATGTCCAACTTTAGAGCAGGAATTAACACACTTGTAGTTATGTTTAAGACCTCATTTCTCCATCCATGATAAATATACAGGCTACATTTCAATTTGACTCACCTGTTTGAATTATGTAGAGGCTTAATTAGGTGCGTGGTCTCTTTAAGTCACATAGTGTGCTAGGACATTGTTTCATGCCTGTATCAGATTAATACTGTATTTTAGGTGATATTTGTGATTAAAGAGTCTCACTGTGGGTCAGAGGGTGGAAGTAAACAGACTCAGTCCAGTTGGAGGTCTGACCGGAGATGTAGGCTCGCACACGGGCCAGATACGAATCAAATGGGTCCTTAAAGACTGAAGTCAGGTTACAGGTTTGATCGGCCATCAGGGCAGAACATGCAGTCACTGTTTTCCACGGCTTCCTCCTGCTGCAAGGAAACATGATCACACTTAGTCATCATCAATACACGATAAGATAAACCAACATCATCCACACCTGAGTAAATGAGAAACTGAAACACCATCAGTTTGAGAAACAGTCTCTCATCCATTCAGCTGAGTCAGTCAATGAATTAAGAGTCACTCTGAGACAGATCTGACTTTTAAAAAAATGAAACTGATGATTCTCTTTTTGGTTTATGACAGAAACCAGCTCAAGCAAACAAAATAGGAGAATCACTTAGTGTTATTGTTTGACTATTGGAAGTTATCCTGCTCAGGCTGAACAGAGAAAGATGTTTTAAGTTATGATTTCACTGTGAGAATAATAAACGTAATCATAGATTTATTGCTGGGATCAGTTAAGATCCTGTGTCACATGGTTTCAGTAAAATAGAAACTTGGACTGACCATGTTAGTGTGTGTTTGTGTGTGATTGTGTACCTGAGTGTGAAGGTCTGCACGGTGTAGCGGGTGTGAGCGGGGCTCCGGGGTCCGGGCAGGAAGCTGAGCGTGTGCTGCATGTTAAAGGACGAGATGGACACGTTGGAGGGGGGAGGGAGGTGGACACACACACCTGCTGAGGAGACGGGAAGAGACTGTCACCAATACACACAGACACACAGACACAGACACACAGACACACAGACACACGCCACAATCACAATATAAACCTCAACGACTATTAAACCAGCCTGAACTGGTGGCTGTTTCTGATTCATTCTTACATGTTTGAAAACATTTTTAAATAGTTTGATGTTTGGAATTGTTACCACATATTATTTTTTTCTATCATAACCAGCTTTTTTGATTGTACGCAGTTTTTCGGATACTCTGTGGACACATAAGGTACTGCATTTGATAACACCACAGAGTCAGCATCAGGGATTGCTTACAAAAAGTTGCTTTTTTTCTTGGATGGAAGGATCTCTATGCTGTTTTTTTTAGACTTTTTGACCAGTGAATATAATGTTCTTTGCATCATTATTTCATTTCCTACGCTCTGGACATTTTTTTCTACATTTTTCACTCTTTCTGCACAGTTTTAGAAGAACAAATCCATCAGAAAATAGCTTTAAGACTTTCAGATTTACAGTTCTGCAGGCTTCTCAGAGTTTTGGTTTTAATTTCATGTGACATTACTGGATTTACTTGAGTTTCATTAATATACCTAAGAGAAAATGCAGCTTCTCCACTCCATTGAAGCCAGGTGTCCTAACGCTTCAATCTTACAATTTGATCCACAAACACGTCACAGAGCAAAACTGTCAAACGATAAAAATTGTGGACTACAATATAGTGATACAACCCTAAATGACACAAACTCAATCTTACATTTAGCTTAAAAATAACAAAAAAAACCCTTACAATAATCCCATAACCTCCTGAGACTTGAGTTTTTGTGAAAAGTATAATAACTAAACTTGGTCTTTGTGCAGGAAGTTATGTTTTTAGTGTTGATGGTGAACCATAAGTTGTTAAATTGTAGCGGTATTGTAAATAATTACACTTTTTTCAGTGAAATGAGTGTAATGTTGTATTATCTCCAAAAGATGATGTGGACAGTGTCTCTAAATGTGTCTAATAGATTAAAGTTTAAAAAAAATGAAGAATCATGGGTCTGGGAGGCAGAAATGTCATGTCCACATCGATGGACATAGTGTCTTGGAGGGTTAAATGAAATAATGTATACAGCACAATGTAAATTGTAAAAAAACAACAAATAAACTGAGAAAAAATCCTTTAGAATAAACTCAAATCAAGCTTAACACATCCATGTTTGTTTTCATGTTTCCTAACTAATTCAAGCCAGTATTTAAAAAAAAAAGAAAAGAGGAATAAAATAGCAGCTTCCAAAAAGTGAAGCCAAAATATTTAGAGCTCCCTCTACTGACCAGCTGCAGCATAAAAACCAACTCCTCCATGTTAACAGATGGAGATGGGTCAGAGCATTAAAATCAAAATACACGTCTAATAAAAGTGGGAACTTGCTTCATTTGATTCTCCTCATAGATGTCAGGTGGGAAAACAGATAAAACATTTTTATATTTGAGTCGATAAACAATGATAAACAGATAGTAAAGACATTAAATTCGAAACCTCTGGTCTTTTTGAAAACACTTTCTTGTTTCTCTAATTAAACCATCCTGATACCACCTTAGTAAGTTAAGAGTTTCAATACAAGTCAAAGATGAATCTTCCTGTAACGTAAAAATCACACACCAAAAAAAACCTGCAAGATACCAGATCACTGTACAGTCACATCACACACACATAAACTATGTGACAGATCAACATACACACAACACACTGACTCTGGCGTATTTCCATGGAGTTCGTTAGTTTGCATTGTACCTTTAGATGATTAAATTATTATCCCTGAGCTTCTCATACCAAGCTGTAGATGCAGAAGAAGAAGAATCCTCAGTGCCATCCTCCTCCATGAACTGCTCTGCAGATGAAAGTTGCAGCTCTCAGCTCACACACAAACATATAGATGGAGCAGTGTGTGTGTGTGTGTGTGTGTGTGTGTGTGTGTGTGAATGTGTGTGTAAATGTGTATGAGTAAGAGGGGTGGCCTTAGTTTGCAAACAGGTCTGAGTTTCTATTTCCCAAGAAGTCCCTCCTCTCTGTGTCGTGGTTCAACGTCACACCTGTGAACAGAAACGAGTCATACATTACACACACACACACACACACACACACACAGAACAGCATGTGTAAGATGGGGAATCACATTATGCCATTGACTTTTTTTTTTGACTAAATTACAACAGAAATTCAGTAGATTGTCACCTCTGCATTCTTTTGAAAGAAGCTCTGAAGAACAAAACTGAAGTGTTTGAAATGTGACTTTATTCATGTTAAAGATGAATACTTACTGAACATGATGCAGTAACAGACAATACTGAGTAATAAATGTAGCAGAGCATATATATGGCATGTTTGTGTGTGATTACAGTTTAAAAAAAGTTGTTTTGATCATGCATATGTGGCTCAAGTATCCGGATGCAGAGTTTATAAAAAGTAACATGTAACATGATATAAAATACCAACCAGCTGTACACGCACACACATATACACCAAGCAGCTGTCTCACACTGACACACGACCTCAAGCGCACCTGTAGCTGAAACATTTACAAATCATTTAAACTCAAAGACTGATTAAAAAAAAATAAAAAGTAAAAAAATAAAATGCTTGAATCATATTACAATTATCTGAAATTAAACAAAAAATTGTACTTTGTACACTGAAAACTAATGTACCAGCTGGAAGGCAAAGAGAAGAGCTGCTGTGTGCAAAATAATTGGCAAAAACTTGACACTTGGATCCTGGCAAGTAGTGGACCATGTTTGCATCACAGCAGCTTTTTTGTCCCTACAGGGCACCATAGTCTCACCCCCTGTGAGAGGTGAGCAAGGGAGTGTTTTAACCAGAATGGAAGATATCACAGTTGGCAGATTTACGAGTGTTATCTCAGGATAAAAACTCATTATCTTGTTGTCTCTATATAACAAAAATTGTTTTCTTGTGACATATCAATTCATAATGTGTTTGTCTTGGTCGACATGAATACAACACTTAACTATTTCAAAATAAAATGCTTTAACTTTGAAATGCAGAGTTATCACAATAAAACAATCTTTGTAATATCAAGATGACTGGGCAATAAGACGTTATCAGGAGATGACAGTGCATTAAAAAAAAAAGAAATATCAATGGCTGTTTTTGGCTTCTATACACATTCCCATTTTTTCCACACTGTATCTTTAAATCAAAAAAACCTGAAATATGTTTGAGGGCAAATAATCTTAGCTGAATTATAAAATAAAAGTTACAGTACTCATACAGTGGACTCTTTTTAAACCCTCTTCAAGTATTTCACACATGAAGTTTTCAGATCAAGAGACTGAACAGAGGAAGAGTAACTTTACAAAGGACTTTCGTTGTCTCTGAAAAAGATTTACCTCAAAGATTGAAGTATTCAGAATGACTTCAACAAGTTTGTCTTGTCAAAAGATTGTAACGTTAAGAGCAGCCCTGTAGTTCCTGGTGTCTAAATGCTGCATTCTCTTTAATGTCCAGCAGGGGGAGATGCCTCGTTGTAAAATCAGTCTGGTTGTACAGAAATCTGAGAAATTGGACAGCTGATTTAATCCCAGATCAAATAGTTTATGGTCTCAAAGTCTCCTTCAGTACAGCATTATGCTTATTTAGTAAATGTTGGTCCCATTTAGAGTCACACAGACCAGAAATGAGGGGTGAGTTAAGAAAGGAGCTACCTGTGAGCAACAGGTGAATGAATACAAGTGAGACCTAGGAAATGTCAGCTAAACTTCCTGGCTGTCTGAGGCTCAGTCTTTCATTTCTACAGTTTTTTTTTTGTCTTTTTTTGACATATATATTAATCTTATTCATTATACAGAATTAAAAACAACAATCACCTTGGTCAATGAGCTGCCTGTGACAGATAAACACACTGAAAGTGATTCAGATAAGGAGAAATTAAGTCAGAATTATGAAATGTAAGATTTAAAACTACAAGTTTAAAGATAAAACTAACAATAGTGAAAGCTTTGAACCATGAGAATTTATGACTATTATAAATATTTCTAACTTTTTATCTCTTGAAAATTTTAACATTATTGTTTTATTAAAAATCTGCATTGTTTTAGACCAGTCTCAACATTTTATATTTCTACCCCATGATTTTCCCTTTTTTCAGGTTCTTGTCTCATGGTCAAGAAGATTTTTGTCATATTCAGTCAGTCCCCTGATTTTAAAATTAGAGACCAAAAGAATACTGTCAGCAAGTCTTTGGGCTGTTTGTTTGATAATTTGACCAATCAGGTCGCAGGAATTAGTCTCAGCTCTGATTGGTCACGTGACCACACTGCAAAAAACTGAAATCTAAGCAAGTCATTATGTCTTATTCTTAGTGACATCATTAACTTATTATTCTTGATATGATTTACATTCAACCGACAAGTCCAGAAAAATGTCGGATTTCAAGAGAAAAGACAAAAATGAGCTCTGAATTGTTTGGAACAAGTCAATGAAATCTGCCAATGGGATAAAAAAAAGTTTTTTGTCTTAAGACATTATTCTAATTTCAAGAAACTCGACAAGCAAATTTCCTCATCCCATTGGCAGATATTTTTTGCTTGTTATAAGCGATTCAGACCCCCCTAAACAACAAGAAATAAGACATTTTTCTGGACTTGTCAGTTGAATGTGGCTCCTATCGAGAATAATATGTCAATTTTTTCTGACATTAAGACATAAAAACTTGCTTTGATTTCAGTTTTTGCAGTGCAGAGGAATCTAACCTTCATCCTGGAACAGGCACTTAAGCTTCAGCACAACTTCCTGCATGAAGATTAATGTCTGATGTATCCAGAAGGCTCCTCCTCCTCCTCTTCATCCTCCTCTTCCTCATCTTCATCCTCAGGGCTGGGAGCTGTTTCTACAGTGACTCTCTCTAGCGGTAGGAATGGATTCATGTTGGAGGAAAACTCTGGCCTCTTCCACTCTTCTTCCTCTTCTTCCTCCTCCTCTTCCTCTTTCTCCTCCTCCTGCTCTCTGTCAATTGTCAGTGTGAGGAGGTCCACATTAAGAATGTCTTTCATCTCCTCTTCCTCTTCCTCCTCCTTCTCTCTGTCAAATGTCAGTGTGAGGAGGTTCACACCAAGACTGTCTTTCACCTCCTCTTCCTCATCTGCAGGAGTACAAACCGTGTGTGAGGCAGGAGTCCGATCAGCAGAGTGTGTGTGTTCCTGTCCTGCAAGTGGCGCTGTCTCTGCTGCATCCTGAGCCGCAGGAGGAGGAGGAGAAGGAGGAGGAGGAGGTGTGATGGAGTGTGGGGGGTTTGAGGGGGCGCTGAGTGGAAGTGAAGGAGCTGAAATCAAGGATGAAGATGAAGAGGAGGAAGATGAAGGAAGGTTAGTGCCTCCCTTTTGCAGATAAAGCCCTGCTCCTCCTCCTCCTGTGCTCTCTGGGGTGTTTTCCTCGTCACTGCTCTCCGACGATGAGGTGCTGCTGCTCCTCTTCTCTCTAACGGGAGGGGCGGTTGATTTGACTTCATGTAGAGGAGCAAAAGAGGAGGCGCAGGGAGCAGCAAGGACGAGAGACTCCTCGATGTGATGGAGAGACCTCTGAGGAGAGATAACAGAGACAAAGATCAGAGACACAAAGCAAAACTTCTTCTTTTGGTGTAGTTTGATGTTTTTGTTCAAACTTTGATTTAACTTTTTAATTATGAACTCTTCCAGTGTGTGTTCGATGTGTGTGTGTGGTTGTTTACATGTTTCTGAATGTGATGCACTACTGCCACCTACAGCGAGTGAATGAAGTGATCATAGTTGAAAATAAAAAAACTATTTCATCGTCTTGGATTTTTTTTCAAACAGGAACAGTCAAACAGGAAGTGAGAGTCGGTCTACAGAGAAAAAACTAACATTTCCTTTAAGTGACACATTTTAAAACACTCACAGGAAAGTCGGTGTGTGTGAAAGAGAGAGAGCAGATGAAACTCAAATATGGAATCAAACATCTTTCACTGAATAAAGCTCGAAGTCTTCCCCTCATCCATCCACCTACACTAATTAGTCAGAGAGCCGAATACATTTAGGGAGTTACTGCACGTTATTAGTGGTTAAATGTCACTTAAACTGAACACCCACATCCGAAAGCGCATTGGGACTATTAAAAACAATTACTTATATACATGCTTCTTTCCATTAGGGTTAAAAATTTCCCAGCACCCAGTTTTAATTACCATAAAAGTTTCCAGTTAAGTTTTGAATGTTATTGTAAACCACAGTGACCATGACATTGAATCTCTTTAATTATCTTTTGTCTAAATCAAACAGAATATAAGACACATTTACAATAAAGCCGACATTTTGCGATTTTATTCTACTTTTTTTTTTTTTTTTTTTTTTTTTTTTTTTTTTTTGCATTCATTGAAAAATGGAAGTGTTATTGCTTGTGAAACTTTGCTACCTGAATAGAGAAGGGCTATGTAACTAAGGTTATTGTTTTTATTATTATCATTATGATATCAGAATAAATCAGTTCAGTGATAATAGGAACATAAAATCAAGCATTTCTTTTGGTGTTGATTCAAATGAAGAAAACGAAATTCATTTTTTTCGTAGAGCTGTTCGATACCAGTACAAGTAGTACCAGTACCACTATTAATTTTGATATATAAATTTATATCAACACAATGACAGATTATTTTATTCCTATGGGAAAGCAGCACATTCACTCTGCTATTAAGCCCAAAATTAAACACATACAAATCTCCGAAGAGAGAGACTGCACTTATACTGAAGTGCAGTATAAAATAATCAAACCATTAAGTATCCCAGACTCTTGTCCTAAGATTTTCTTTTCCTTGAGTAGCACAAGGACTTGATACATCAAAATAAGGCCGGTATCAGCAATAGAATGTTATTCAGACAATTTCACTTCCCATTTCTTTAGTCTGACTCAGATTTACCATCACATTGTCCTGTATCCAGGGTCAAAACTTCAGTAACACTCACAACAAACACTATCAGACCAACCTCTTCTGGCTTCATCAAGCTTATTTGGCCACAAACAGACACACACTGGTCTGAGAGTGAAGTTTGTGACACTGCAAGTGTTAGAGCTTCGTCACTTCTCTCTTCTTTCTCCATTCACCTTGAAAGTTGGTGAGTTTGTGTCAGAATCCTTCACTTCTCTTCTACAGAATCATCTACTCTCTCATGTGAACCCTTTGAACATCCTGTAATTATGTGTTTCCCTGACGCACAACATTTGTTTGACACGCTGCTGTCAGAGATTTATCCTGCTCAGATCAAACAGCACATCACTCACACTTCTGTGTTTCATAAACACTTCCCACATCTCACTGAGTAAAAATAGAGAACACACTTGTGCATTACTGAAAAGTGCAGGTGAAACTCACCAGAATTGAAGGGAGGGGTCTCTTCCTCAGACAGATGAAACCACCCAACACAGAAAAAGCCAGACAGGACACACCACAGAGCATCAACACAGTCAGGAGACTCCAGACCAGCACATCTGTCAACAGGAGGATCAGAAACACCTTCAGCTCCATCACCTTCACTCTGACTGAGTTATGACTAAATGATTTCATAAAGCCCCGCCCCCTCAGTGTGACAAAGTGAATCTCACCTGATTTGAAGGTGCCTGGTGTGTCGACACACACGGGCTGAGTGTGGTGTGAATGTCTGTCCACCACAGGGTCTGAAAAACACACAGACACACAGTACTGCCTGCCAGGAGCCACATGGTCCAGATCATGGCCATGCAACGGGACTGAGTCTATGGAGTACTACACACACACACACACACACACACACACACACACACACACACACAGAGTTCGTATCATTACTTACTTGTTTTGGTAACAGGTGTGTACATGTATGTGTGTGTTTATTTGTGTTGAGTACCTGCACTGCGTTGGCGCTAACATTTAGTTTGTACATCAGACCCTCATAGACGTGTCTCAGGTGCTCCAGGGGGGGCTTCAGCTTCACACACAGGTTTCTGCCACAGGGGGCGACGGAGAGCTGAGGTAGATCCAGAACAGCTGAAACACAGAAGAGGCAGAGACACACACAGAGTTTTTATCATTTATCATATTGTGTATGTAATCATTTTTATCATGTAAATCAAGCTCTGATTTTATATTATTATTTATTATCTCATCTTGTTAATGAGTAATTTACTGTTTACTGTTATTGTAAAATACTGTCATGAACTTGCATACTTAAGCATATTAAAAAGGACCATGCAGATTTTTTTAGTGATCTTGTGAAAGTCTGATATCTAGATATATGCCTGATAATAACCCCAATTTTATTTATTTTTTATTAACGCTAAAATAGGTCATTTGATGCTAATTCCTAGCTTCCCGATCTGGTCAGACTGGACCAGATTGGTTCAAGGGATAGTTTAGCAGAGAGCAGAAAGATCTGTGTTTCTGTAATTTATTTAGTGGTAATAGTGGATACAGGAGCTGGACTGTATGACAGAAGAAGGACAGAAGAGCAAGGGAGGCTAAAGGAGAGAGTGATAGAGTACATAGTGATAGAGTCACAATCCACTTCATACCAATTCTCCTCACGGCCACTTTAAGGACTTAATTTGTTTTAGAGCTGTAAATAAAACAAACTGTGCACTGAATCTCAAATTATGAACACAAGTCTGCAATTCAGATGGAAGGAAATTAAGCATCATTACCCCAACCCCAAATTTCTCCCCCTCTTCCAAACACTTACTATCTCTGATTGGCTTGAATCCTCCATGTATGGCTGCAGACGGGGTTTCAGACTCGAGGTGTGCTGTGACATTTGTGAGGTACGTCTCTGAGGGGTCAGAAAACGCCTCCGTCAGGTTACAAAGCAGCAGGTCCACAATGTTCTGACAGCCTGCGACAGGAATCCAGGAAACACCCCTGCAGAGGCACGAAGGATCAACAGAAGAGACAACTAGATTGATACTATCATAATTTAATGCTTTTATTTTGAAAGGCACACATGAAGTCTCTACTGTGCATAGAAATAGAGCAATAAAAGTACATAGAGAGATACAAGACGTAGACCAAACAGGTGTAAACGCACGTGATTTTGACCACGCTGACTCTGTATGTTACTCCTGGAGGGGTCCCTGCTCCTCGCTCCCACGTCAGCAGGTGTATGAAATTATGTGATGTCAGGTTCAGGTTTACAGGTTGAGGGAGGCTGCTCATCGCTACAACACACACACACACACACACACACAGACAACCACACAAAAGAAGAAGAGTGCATTTGTATTCAGGCTGAACGATTTGCAAAAATAACCTAATTGCAATCATTTTTTCCTATAATAACACTGCAATTTCTTTTAGTGTTATTTTTAGGTTCCTCGTCTTATGTGTTGTCAAGCAACCACAAGCAATTAAAAAGCACTGTATTTGATGAATAAAACTAGGAATAAACAACTTTGAAAAGAATTAGCTATTTTGATCCATGTAGCAAATTTAATATCACTTACTGTATTTAATTGGATTATCTTTATTCATGTAATAATAGAATGTGAGTTCATGTTTGTAAAAAAAAAAAAAAAAAAAAAACCCAAAGTAATTCTATTTGCTTGTACAGGTACATCATAAAAATTAGAAAAATTATTGTGAAAAAATTAAACAATTTTTGTCACTCGTTTCCCAAAGTGAAACCCAGATATTATACAGACTCATTTTAAAAAGAGTAAATTATCTCAAGCCTTTATTTCTTGAAACATTGATGACTATGGCTTACAGATAATGAAAACACAGAATTCAGTGCCTCAGAAAACTAGAAGATGAGATGAATTAAAAAAAGGATATTCTTGACAGAAATGACAGGATGCACATTATCTTGTTTATTTCTATGTACTCAATACCCTTTTTTGCTACTTGTAACTTCTTTTTGCCCATTTTAGTCACTTTTCACTCTTTTTTTCTTTACGCTTTTGGACCTTTTTAAACCACTCTCCGACTATTTTCCCTTTTTGCTTCTTTCTGACCATTTCCTGCCTTCTAAAACTTCTTTATATTGCTATTTCGTGCTGTTTTTGCCACTTTTCCCTACTTAGATTGTTGCTCTCGCACAGGTAGTTTTCAACAATTTGGTTCATTGGTTTGAGAAGGGTTGAGAAACACTAAAATATCGACTGCAAAAAAAATTGCATCTTGTATTCTGACACATTTGAGATCAAAGGAGCAGTCTGTGTTTATAATACTGCTATAGGCTTTGTTATCATTTGATCTAATTTGGGATTAATTGCAATCACACCTGAGTCCAGAATCTCTTTCTGAAATATGTGATGTAGCTCCTTAAAGAATTAGTCACCTCCTCTAACTTGTCTTTCTGGTCTTTTATAGGGGCTGTAAGTGTTGTGTTCAGGGGCTTCAAGTGTAAATGTGGGTAACATGCCCACATGGACTCACCTGGCAGGACTGGAGGCAGCCAGGTAAGCAACAATATGAGAAAAGCCATAACAGGTAGACCATGTCTGCTCTGAGATCAGCCCCTCATGTGGTCACCTTGTTGCTTTCACTTTCCTTATAACACACCTGCAGTCAGATTACAATGGAGACAGTTATTACAAAGGTACTTTACTGTACCATCATGTTCCAGGGGTGTGGTTTTACTTGCTCATACTAGTGTCATGTTTTTTCAGTCATTCATTTATTCAAGCTTTGTTTAATCTCGATAAATCACTGAGGGTGTTTCCCCATTTTCAATGATGTGGAGAGTACAACTAATAAAGTCGACATAAAGCAGCAATGCATCAAGAAATTTGATACAGAGGATATCAACAATACAATTAAGACAGTTATAATCAAAAACATTTCAACATTATGATTTTAATACACACTTACAACCCGTTACATTCATTTAAAGAGGCATTGTCCATGTTATTGAAAGTAACTCACAGTTATAAACAACCTAAATTCAGAAAATGTGTTATTAACTGTGTTAGAGCTGTCATTAAACGTTACTTTCATTTTCAAAGCGAACCACACAGCTCTGCTTCTCTCTGACATCTATTACAGTCATTTAGTGGACAAAAAAACTCTTATACTGTTGATTAAACGTAGATATTTCCGTGTTTAATACAGATATTTAACATTTTTAGCTGACAGTTGTTTCTCTCTCACACACAGGAAACGTTACCTCTTGCTAACGGACAAGCATTTACGGTAACTACGAGAAGAATGTTTCAATAAAAATCTAGAATTTGTTCTTAAAATTGTTGGAAAGGCAAAGTTTAGTGTAAGTTTGATGGTAAAAAGGTTTAAAAAGTCAAACATGACTCGTACCTGAGACGTTTCCATGTTTCTTCAGCCGTTAACCTCCCTGATGCCTTCACGGACAACCAGGAAAAGCGAAAACACATCGCGGTTGGTAAAAATGACAACGCTGAATAATGTAGTGACATGTGTTTTTTAAAAATATTTTTGAAGATTTGATTATTCAATATCGATCTAAACGTTCATAAGAGTGCACACCCTGTTAAGCTGTCTAGTTTCAGAGTTAATTTTCGAATAAAACCGTGATTTGAAAAAAACGTCCTATGATCCCTGAAGGTAGCATTAGTGGAAGCGATGATAGGAAGTCACGTGCTCTGTGAGAAGCATAGACTGTGGTGAGAAGCAAATGATAGTTACAACAAATGTATAAAATGATGATTAATGATTAATTTTCGTTTTAGTGAAAGACCCCATCCATCATGAGTGGTTTATGTGTTAAAAAAAGACCCAGACAAAATAACCACAAGGTGAGGTTTTATTTTTATACCAAAGTTTTTGATTTTTTTCTGAAACTTTTCTGTATTTTTTGTTTTAATATTTATTTTCCTGCATCAATTCATACCTGTTTTTTTATATGACCAGATGCAATTTTTTTCAACATACTTATATCAAACTAAAAAACAGAGAATCAGTGCCTTCATCATAATAGGAAATATAACCAGATGAAAATTAAACTCATATTTTTAAAAGTGTTTCCCATCATTTTTTTTTTTTTTTAGTTATTTCTAACAAAATCTTTGGTCTCTAAAATTTGCCACCAACTTTGAATATTTGCTTTGCTGAAAAATTGACTGAGGCTCCTGATAGCTTTTTCTTACTTAGACTTGATTTAGCATTTCCAATAATTCAACGATCAGATTTGGACATAACTAAAACAAAAATAAAGAATGTGATTTTACAGGATTGCAAGAGTCACTGGGTGTCCATTATTAGTTGGTTCTTTTCGCTTCTTGTTGTGCTGTTTTGTTGCTTTTTCTGTCTTTTTTCAAAATAGTAGATTTATGAGTATAGTATATTTATATAGCTATGTAGCCTTACATTGTTTGTTTTTGTTGCTCTCCTTTTTATACCATGTTCAAAATAAACCTTCAAATCAATCTCTTTCACACCTTTCACATCACAGTGATTAAAAACAAGCGATTTAACGTACAAAACATTGTCATTATGGTGTTTTTTTTTTAAGATTGTAAAAATACATGTGACTTTAAGTCTGTTTGATGAAAAGATAGCAACTCCTTGCAGAACCTTTGCACTTAAAACAAAAAGTAATGATTTTATTGTTCATTAGAAATCATTGAATCTTTATTTTTCAAGTCACTTTGATGATGAAATCTGTGCTGCCTTCAAAGACCTCCAGACTGTAGGAAATTTGATAAGTGGTCATGTCAGACATGCTGATCTGCACTTTTTATCTGATATAAAAATAAAATCTATATTTACACTTTAGTCTAAAAATACAGAAGAATGTAAACATCATGAATGTCTCATATATCCAGAGAATTCCTCCTCCTCTTCTTCTTCCTCCTCTTCTTCCTCCTCCTCCTCCTCAAAGGAGTTGAGAGTCTGTGTCTCAGTCAGGTGTGTGACAGCTGTGTGATCAGCTGTTTTTATGTGTGTGTGATCCAGCAGGTGTGCGAACAAGTCTCTGCTGTTCTTCTCTTCCTCATTCTGCTCCTCCTCCTCCTCCTCCTCCTCCTCACTCACAGGCTGAGTGAAGAGTTTGACTGAGAACAGGTTGATGTTACCTGAGCTGTCACACACCTCATCCTCTTTCTCCAAGGTGTCTGTCTCTTCAGCCTCTTTCTCTACTTCCTTCTCCTCATCCTCTTTGGTCTCATGACCCTCGAGTCTAGTTTGACCTTCCTCAGGCCATTCAGAAAACTCCTCCTCTTCCTCCTCCTTCTTTTCTTCATCTTTGTCTCGTTGGATCTCTCCCTGTGTGACCACCTCTTCGCTTTCTGTGCTTTCTTTGGGTCTCCCAGAATCTCCTGAAGCAGAGTTAGGGCAGGAGCTGTCAATTTGAAGGGGTTCTGCTCCTCTATTAAGGTACTCTTTCTCCTCTTCCTCCTCCTCCTCTTCCTCCTCCTCCTCCTCCTCCTCTTCTCCTCCCCTGTCTGCAGGCTGCGGTGTAGGAGGGATACGAAGCCTGTTGTGTTTCTCCGGACTGACAGAGACGTGGTCAAGGACGGGGGTCTCCAGGGTCAGGGTGTAGCCTCCACTTAAAGCTGCCTGCAGAAGAAGAGGGAGGAAGATTACCTTCTGTAAACCTACTTCCTGTTAGTCTACCAGATTGAAATTAAAAAAAAAGTGTGGCAGAGCATGAGCTATGCCAGGGGAATAACCATAAAAGACTGCATCAGTTACGGGAAAAAACTGACTTTGAAAACAGGAAACAACTTCCTGGTTTGAGTGATATCACTGCAGAAACAAATATTCAGTGTTTTTTGGAACCAAGCTCAGAGAAACTAAGTATTAAAATAAGCATTCTGTTCTAATGCTACATCATCTGTGGTTGGGTACAGACAATCAACATTATTATGTTAAAATAAAAAAAATCAGAATAAAGCTAAGTTATGTTTGAAAGGTTATTGAAAGTGTTCAAATATTATTTTCACTGTTTTGATTTTCTTTCAAGTAGTAGATGTGAAAACCTTTGGGAACTAAAATTTTAAAACTGAAGGTTTTGGAACATGTAACAGATGCTGTGTCAGAAAATGTAGAGCTTCCAACATGTTTCTCCTATATCCTTCGTGTTCAATCTTTAATATTAAAAATTTCCCTGAGAAAACATTAAGAACCTTAACCTCTTAAGACACAAGCCTTTTTCTGGAGTGCATTTTTAATTTCTCCTTGCTATTTAGAATCATTTAGATCTAAAAAATATAAAAACTGAATTTGAGCTTTGTACAGGAAGTTATGTTTTTAGTATTATTAGTTAGCAACTAGTTTTTAGTTATAAGTGTTATTGCTCATAACTACACTTCTTTTCTTACTGAAATAAGTTTAAAATTGTGATTTCACCAAAAGATCTGTCACCCCACTGTCTTGCACATTCTCTGTGTTGCACATTTTCATTGCACTATTTAATTTAAATGTGTATATATATTTTGTTTTTCATTTTTTTATTTTCTTTCTTCCTCTTGTACAAAGTTTCTATATTTATAATATTTCTATATTTATAATTTGTAGTTACTTAAAATCTGTTTTTCTTACATATCTGATATTTAATGTTTATTATTACTTGTTTTTTTGTACAAAGAGAGCACAGTTGAAACCGAAGTCAAATTCCTTTTATGCTTTTTGAAGATACTTGGCAATAAAGGCCATTCTGATTCTGAAAAGATGACATGGCAAGTGTCTCCAAATGTGGCTGAGTTTCATGGGTCTGAGAGGGAAAAATGTAATATTCACATATGTAGACGCCAGGTCCTAAGAGGTTAAGAGAATTTTTCTGTTACTTCCTTAGAAACTGTTCAGGAAGAGATGCCACAAAATCTGAGTCACAAACAAACAGGTTGAGGCAGCAGCAGAGAGCAGAATCACCTGCGTCTGTGGGATAAGATTCCTGTTTTTATCAATGTGGTTTAGGGTGTGATGCTACAGCTGTCTCTGGTTTAAAAGTCTCCTTCCTCTTTAACCCTCTGAATCCCGAGCAGTACACTATGGTCTAATTTTTGTCGACAAAATGAAGCCCTGCACCTCAATAGAGTCAGGAAAACCATGGCATTAATTTACAACTCTGATTTAATCCTTCAAAAATCAAAAATGAAATGAGGAACTAGTATATAAAACATGTTTTCAGGTACCTTCAAGTCTAAGGATCATAGGAAAAAGTGATGGTGCTACATTCAAAGAAACTACAACTTTTAATGTAGCGCTATCACTTTTTCCTTTATACACTATTTAATTTCAATACTGTTATAAATATTTACATAATTCACAGTCTACATTGCAGAGGCAATTTTACATCTGCAAGACGATACCAAGATAAGCAAAACTAAAAGGTTTTTTAAAGTGTGATTACAGGTTTTATGTCCATCATTCAGGGCTTGTTAGAAAGCAGCAAGAAGACTAGAAGTATTTGTTTACAGATTTTAGCAAAAAGAAATTATTTATTTTCTAGAATTCATCAAAGACGACATGAGAATCAAAGTGATGTTGATGAAATTCTCACATCTTTTACAGCCAGTTTGGAGATGTTGCTAAAATCACTTGTGATTCATTCAGTTACCTTTTGAAACTTGAAAATATGACCATTAAACCAGTTTTTAAAGTTTTTGAGTTGGACGAATGGTTTTCAAATGCCATGCCAGTCATTTAAAAACAGCGTTTTTTTTGCTCCTGTAGACAGATTTGGAGTTCAGAAGGTTAATATACAGCTTTGTCTCTGCAGGGATCCTTTCTGTAATGTTGTCTGACACTAAAAATAATAATGTGATGCCGTCAGAGACCAAAACAAGAACCTTTGATGACCTTCAAGCTTTGATCTGTACCAGGATTTGTCTGATAGACACAAGGCACATGTCCTGGAGCACCTGTCAAACAATCGAACAACACATCAAAAAGCCCACATGTTGCTGTCTGAGGGGACCTGCCAAACCAGAAATGCTTCACGTTCACTTCACACAGGATGAGAGCAGGATGTAAACTGAGCAGACTGATTGATTTGAATGTGAGTTCAGGTGTTTCTTACCAGCAGAGATCGGGGCAAATTAGCCTTCAGCTTACACAGGAACCCTGAGTAATAAAGACCGTACAAGATGACCGACGCCAAAGTGAAGACAAGGATCAGGAGACCAGCACCTGCTCCTAAAAACACAGGGACTGAACACACACATGCACAGTTAGCTACAGATTATCTTCTTAATACAGCAGATATAAAGTATTCAGAACATCAACTTCTGTGAGTCACGGGGATAAACTAGCAACTTAATTTTGCCTCTCGTCCAAGTGTTACTCACCTTTGCTGGGCTGCAGGATGCTGGTGAATGCACAGCTCCAGGTGGAGGGCTCTGTGTTTGTATTCACTCGTATCTTTGTGTCCACCTGAACGCAGTACTCAACGCCCTTCTCCAGGTTTAGGAGCTTAAAGTTCCTTTCTTTAGTTTCAAACACATCCTGCAGGAAAATATGAATACACAAGCTGCATTTACATTGACCTTTTTCATAAATTTAAAGCAATAGTTCTGAAGTTTTGGTTAAGTACAATTGCACCTTGCTGGTGTTCCATTAAGACACAACTTGAGTAAAAATCTTGTGCAGTAAGATTCAATTTGCCAGATAGGGAAGAAGGAAGGAAGAGGGTAACTGTAGCTGTCAGTAAGCATGGATATCACAAACATTTTAAGAGCTGGACTGTCATTCAAAAGGGCATTACTGTTGTTGTTGATGTTGTCAACAGATGAAGACAGAGGGCATTTGAATATGAAAAACAGAGTCTGCAGAGGAGTTCACAGACGCTTTGTGGATCCCAAACTTCAGGATTACCCGGCCTACACTCGAAATCCTGATCCAATTGAGGATCTAGTAGCACCAGACGTATTACCCCCCTGGTAACCAGTACCAACAAGGAAGCAATCAACCTGTATCAGCTGGCAACCTGCACGGAGCAGTCGCTTAAAACTTTAGTGTCAGAAAATCTGCAATACACAAGTGTGTGCTTAAGGCTTGCTCAGCAATCTGTCGCAGCTGAAGTAGAGGATCTGTCTGCTAAATGTGTCCGGTGAGGGAGGTGTGTCCAATATTAATATCCAGAATCAGAATCACGTTATTGTCCCGTCAAGGGAAATTAGTGTTGCAGCCAGAACACACAAAAGGTAGAAAATGACTATAAGACCCAATCAAAAGTCTAAAAAACAGAAATAATACAACAACACAAAACCTAATAAGAGATACAACACTGCAAAAACAGAAATCTAAGCAAGTCATTATGTCTTATTTGCAGTAAAAATTGTCTTATTTTTCTTGATTTGAGCCACATTCACCAGACCAGGTCATAAAAATGTCTTATTTCAAGTTTTTAAAGACAAAAATGAGGTCTAAATTGCTTGTAACAAGTCAAAAAAATCTGCCAATGGGATAAGAAAAATTTGCTCCTGAAGTTTCTTTAAACTATTAAGATGTCTTGATACAAGAAAGTTTTTTCTCACCCCATTGGCAGATTTTTTTTGACTTGTTACAAGCAATTCAGACCTCATTTTTGTCTTTAAATAACTTGAAATGAGAAATTTTCCAGGACTTATCAGTAGAATGTGGCTTCAGTCAAGAATAATAAGAAAAAATTTATTGAAAATAAGACATAATGACTTGCTTAGATTTCAGTTTTTGCAGTGAATAAGAAACACCATACATATACAAAAGCACTATCCACGTTCAGCCTAGAGCTCATACCAAAAATGGAGAGTAACACACAAGCAAATGCAGAAAAGTGCAAAGTGTGAAAGTGCATGTAGGGCAGCAATAACAATAGTGCAAAGAAAACAATAAGTAAATGAATTGCACTGATGATAAAACAGCCATGAAATCTTTTAGTCCTCCTCACCCACAATACAAAATTGGATAGAAATTATAAAAGAAATTCATGAAATGGAAAAAATGACTTTTTTATTAAGAAGAGATTTGTATATTTCAAGAGGGGAAAAATTGACACTTTATTTTGGAATAGTTGAGGTGGAGGGTGTCTGCTCCTCATTCCAACTTGCAAAAACAGTACTATTTAACATTTCATCAGAACATTAATTTATGAAAATGCAGTACAAAACCTATGACTGTTAAACTCCTTGGCAACTGTGAACATTTCAGACCTGGCAACGTTTTTGATGTTTTTTGTCTTGTATCTGTTTTTTCTTTCTCATGTTATTTTTCCTTTCTGTCTTTGCTGTTCATAAATGAAAAAAATGGAAATAAACTTTAAGTGTTAAAAAAATAAAAGAAATCTTTTAGTCCTCCTCATAGGAACTCTAAAATGACGA
Organism: Thalassoma bifasciatum; assembly: GCA_008086565.1. Classification (NCBI taxonomy): domain Eukaryota; kingdom Metazoa; phylum Chordata; class Actinopteri; order Labriformes; family Labridae; genus Thalassoma; species Thalassoma bifasciatum. The sequence goes on from RPOG01001037.1 coordinate 165,813, forward strand.
CCACAGGCCAAAAGCTCAAACTCGTTTTTAAGCGGATTATTATAACAATCTAAAATGACATAAGCCTACCTCAAGATTTGTCTATTACAGTGTGACGTGATGTCGCCAAAAAGATGCTTCCACAGCACTTTTGGGATTAAATTTGAGATCCAAACTGCTGAAAAACCACCTCATGAGTGTGTAAAAACTTCTTATTGAAATTTTGGTGTTTCCATTATTATTTTTGTATTGGGATATTTGGGATTTTGTGCAATTCTAGGTGTAATGGAAATGCAACTGGTGTCTCTCACTGGTTTCTGTTATAGTTTCATCACTGACCAGAGCTCAGCCTGTCACATAATATATCAGCCAAGGCTTGAGTGACATCTTTCTGTTCCCAAAGCTTTCTGAATTAAACTTTTACTGACCTGTTTGCCACCTCGCTTCTCGTACAACACTCTAAAACCAGGGTCGTAGGAAATGTCTGGGCGAGACCAAGGCACGGAAATGTTGATTGTCAGGCAGTTCCCACATCCGGACAGCTTCACTACAGCAGGACCGAGCTTCGCTGCACAAAGAAACACAACAACACAACTATTTAACAACTAGTAAGAAAATTTCTCCATCATGACCATAAATTTAGACTTCTGTACACTCAGCTGTGAGATCATACTGCTAAAGCTCGTACATTTAAAGGCTTGGTGTATTGTGTACATACTTTCAGTCACTGGCTCAAAACTGACATTTCTGGACTTGTTGGAGGTGATGTCATTGTAGGTCGCCGCCACAGCAAGGTTGTACCTCATCTGAGACTTCAGCTTCACCTTTAGTGACGTGGTTGACGATTTTCCAAGAGTTCTCCATTCCTTGTGATTTACACTGCACACACAGTATAGATGATTTAAATGTAACAACATCACGTAAATCAACATAAATAATGAGTTATCTAGTCTAAGTTTGGATTTCTCTGATTTGCAAACTCTGATATGCAGCCAGGATGTAACAAATAGTGAAATAAAACAGTGGAGATAACCTTATTTACAATGTGGTTAGATATATGAGTAATAATCTGATCAGACATTGTCATTTGATCAAACAACACGTGCGAGGCTGGAACAGATCACATCGTCTGTGAAGTACACACGATCTTCACTATGACTGTTCAAACAAAGATCACCTGAAACTGAAACACACACACACACACACACCACACGGTAATATCTCAACCACTCTGGTGTGCGCTCTGTTGTTCTCTGTATTTCTCTGTAAGTATAAAGCGGGCAAACCGCTGAACATAAAATGCAGGAACAATGCTTCGAGTCCAGAGTGAGACATTCATCGTTTCCTGTCTTTGGTTTCCTGTTTCCACTGTTTATAGAGAAATAATATTTTTTTAAAGTTCACATGAAGAGAAGGCTTGATCTGACCTATCGACTCCCACAAGTCTGAAACCATTCACTTTAAATAACAGTTATTAATTAGTCAGCTTTGTTAACGGTTAATAGATTACTCCTCTTTTTATAAACTGCATTCTTGTATTTATAACAATTTACATATCTACTGATATTGTAATGTTTAATCTGAAGAGCTGTGTGCAAGTAAATCTGTTTTTTCTTTCCTTGTCAATCGAACTTTATGATAATTAATGTGTTTTTATGATCCTCAAGCATCTTTATTTTACTAGTAATGTAGTTAGTTTGGTCTATTGGTGGGTTTATGACAGATTATTAGACAGTATAATGTCTGTTCTCTCTGTGTTTCCGTCTGTGATGCTGACTCTTAATCCCCTGGGGGGAAATTCCCCCTCAAAGCGTGTGGCAGGATGTGACAGCACAAATCAAAATGGGGAGGGGGGGGTTTACCTTCCGAAGACCTTGTACTTGGTCCCTGAAGGAGTCCCGGGTCCAGGGTCCCAGTGGAGGAGGTGATGGAAGTTCTGAGAGTCCATTCGCAGGTTCACAGGAGCGGGGAGAGAGACCAACACTGTGGGGGCGAGTCAGCACAAGTTATCAATTAACAAAGAGAACAATGTACATGAACACACCTCACAGGTAACGACTGCAGCCTGAAGGTGTGCACTGTCCTATCAAACATTAAAAAACCAGGCTTGTGATCTCTTACCTGAACGCAGCTGCTGAATCAGACAGAGGAACAGAAACACAGAGATCATCTCTTTGTCACAACAGTTCCAAGTCCACCTCCAAATTCAGCAACATCCTACCACCAAAAACTGCAAAAATACATCCAAAATCAACAACACGTGAAAAAACAATTCAGTGGCAAAGTTTTCTTTATTTACATTCTGCATCTAAAACCCATGAAACTTTATTTTTGAAAAACGTTGCTCTACAAGCCACATTTAGGGTCACTGACAAGGTGATCTTTTGGTAATATTACAATATTAAATCCCTTTCAGTGAAAAAATAACACTTTTGATGACAATAACACTAATATGTAACAACTAAAGTGAACTCATACCATCCTGTACAAAGACAAAGTTTAGTTATTGAGCTTAAAAGGTCTTACTTATCCTAAGTAGCAAGAAAAAAAATAAGTTCAGGTCTCAGGAGGTTAATGAAACGGACACATGACAATTATTAACAATCGGATGGAAAAATTCCTCACTGTGACTGCGACAATATTTAAATTTTAATATTTAAACTTCACATATTATATTGAGAAATATATAAAACCAAAACACACATCCTCGTTCTTTGATGACTTATTGATTTGATTGAAAATGTTCATTTTGAAAATTGCAAAAGGAAAATCAATAAGCAAACGGAAAGTCAAAACAGAAACTTTGCAATTTTGCAAGAAATCCAAAAGAAAACAACAAACTGTTCATTCGTTGATTTAGCTTCTTATACATTTCCCAAAAAGGAGCAGAAAAAAGTGAAACATACTAATTTCCAAACCTTTTCCAAGTTTAATTGACTACAGAAATCCATTCAGCAAGCCTCATATTAATATTTTCTATAACATAAATTAATTTCACTTAGTTGCATTATATCTTAATAAAGTATAATAAAAAAAATAGCTATTATAATTACATAAATGATACATACACCAGTCTATACTTATAAATGCCAGATAATATATACCCTAAACCAACTTTGATCATAAACCAAACCATGCAGCTTTTGCAACAATTTTAACCCATTTAAATTCAGTTCAATCACAACTAGCAACAAAATCAATAGTATTATAAACAGGATAATCATGAATAAATAAATGTGCAATAGTATAGTCTATTTGTGTATTACTTATTAGTTATTTTCAGACTGACATTTTGTGACGTTTTAACGGTGTGATTCAGGGTGTGAGCAGGTCCAGAGTCTGTTTGTTATCGGTCACACACACACACACACACACACACACACACTCACACACACTCACAGTGAACATTAAGTTTCTATTCGCTGACAGTTTCTTTCCTGAGTTTGTTAAATGTGAAGTTTTCTGTCACTCACCTTTTCTCTTCAAGCGACACACACCAACTCAACACCAGCTGACACCTGACACTGACGAATTGAACCAGTTTAACAAACACTGACAGTAACTACGTCAACACTGTGGTGAAGTCAACTACACTCAGGGCGTCACTTTCTACTTCCGGTGACACCTTTTCAAAATAAAAGGCTTCATCCTCTTCTCTCGAATGCAAACTTCACAGCAAACTAATGCAAACTCAGAAGAACTCTGCGCACACAATGGGAAAAACCCCTCAATTCTCCTACAAAATGAAACTTTGCCTCCAAAACAATGTTATATCTTCTTAAAATGTTGCTTTGTTTTAAAATGATACACACAAACAATCATGGTGTGTTGTTTGATGCTGCAAAATTAGGTGTTGATCCCAAATATACCAAATAAATTTAGAGCCAGTATCAATACCAATAATGATACCTTGTGCATAGGAAAATGTCCCAAAAATAATCAGTGAATAACACACAACTACTTAAACTAATGCTCCTGTTCATTAATAACGACGATGATGATACTTAATTGTCAGATGCTAGATCTAAAATTTGTCCTGCATTAAAACAGCAGCACTGTCACACACAGGTCAGGGGACATTATACGCACAAAAAATATATAAAACATTCATCAAGAAAAAAATAAAATAAATAAAATGTCTACTCCAATTAAGACATCACTTATTTTGTGTGATTTTGTGGATTAAGCTCCTCATTTAGTTTTAGAATAGACTGATGTATGAAAGACTGTTTGAGCCTGACCCTGCTAAAGCGGTTAGAGTTAATTGGATATAATAGATAATTAAATGGCTGCATTACATGTAACATGTTGATCAAAAAGTTGTTGTTTTTTTCCTTTATTGAATATCATACAAAATACAAATGCTCAGTGAGGATGATGAACACATATAACACATTTAAAGTGCAAAACTTAAGGTAAAACAATCAAAAAATGACAAAACCAAACACTGATAAAAGACAAATAAGGTACACTAAGGCCACTAAGTGAGTCAGGCAACCAATAACAACATGGAAATTCAGAGCAGAGACATAAAAATAGGAAATAAGAAAAACAGGTACTGGTAGATTAACTATTACAGAAACATATTAAACTAGGGAAAACTGAAATTTCTTGATAATTTTATGTAATTTTATGCATCGACTCCATCTTGCAAGTATTGATCAATACTGATACCAATGTTGGTATCGATATATTGATATTGCAGATTGATTGATTTGAATGACAGTGTGTTACTTGAAAAAAAACCAAATGATTTTTGATGTTGTTTTGTAAAAAGTGTGTTGTAGAAAAATAATTTAAGTGAAAGGATTATGCTTTTAGTTTACCAGGATTGGTTCAGGGGGTTGGTGCATGGGTCATATGTTGTGGTCCTTGTGTCTAAGTTGCAATTTGTGTATAAACAATTAGGGAAATTTCCCTTTTTTGAGTTTTTTAATTATTTATTTTACTCTTTGCTTTGATAAAATGAGTCTCAGTACATTCACCAGTTTCACTTATGGTGAAGTTTATCAGATCAGTGGTGAAAAGGAACCGAAAGTTGAGTCACATGATCAGATTGAAAAGTGAACTCTTATTTTGAAAGCAATCATCCGACTTCCTGTCCGAGCGCTTTCACTACGTCACGCGGTGTTTTTCCCTTTTTCCCCAATGTGTTTAGTGTGTGTGTGTGTGTAGTCTATGTGAATGAATTTGTAGGTTCACACACACACAGAGAGCTCTTGATAATAGTTTATTATGTCAGGATCTACAGGTGAGTCTGCAGACAGCAGGGAGCCTCCACATCGTCAGATCATCTCAAACTTAAAGAAATTCTTCAAAATGTACACACACCCTTTTCTATATACACTTGCTCATTACCAAATTTACACACACACACACAATCTTTTTGTCAGAGGCAAAAGGTAACAAACTCTTATGCACAACAACAAAAAACACATCTTTAAATAATGAATTAGTTCACCTGGAGCAGATGTCCAGGTGCTGTTCAGAGGAAGAGGAGGAGGAGGAGTCAATCCAACAGCAGAGAACATTCTTAAACCTCAAACAGCTGAACAGAGCAAAACACAGAACAATCTGAGTGTGTGTGTTTTCCTGAAGTTCACTCTGTTATATAATAAAATGTGTTTTCACTCACAGCTGCAGCTGTTTCCATCTGTTCACCACAAAGTGCATCCAGTGCCAACGCGCCTGACAGACAGAGAGCAGGGAAAACCAAAGACATGAACACTCACAGTTTTTCTCAATAATTCACACACAAATACTGGTTTGAGACACAATAAAGCAAACCCCCTGAACAAATTCTGCTAAATTACAAACAAAATTCCTGCTTCACTCAAATTACAGTTTTAAAACACGCTTTTTTTTTTCTTTCAAAACAATATACAATTTTCTACATTTGCACAATTTTCATGAAGAAAATCTCTTGTTTTAAAAAGAACAAACTGTCATTCAAAATTTTATAGTTATTTGCCAAAATATGTAGATTGACTCCCTCACATGGGCAAACATCTGTCACAGAGTTTCACAATTAGCATCAGAGCTTTGGTATATTAAAGGACAACAGGTGAGCTTTTCTCTTTGGGGCTGAATTTTTCCATTGAAAAAAAAAACTCATACTACATAAAAGACAATATGTATTATTCCCTTTGTACAAAATCATTCTCCTCATCATGTAAGGTGACCATCTTGTCTCAACTTCTATTAGGACAAACAGTTCAAAATCACTTTAAATCAATTCAAATATATCTCTTGCTCTATTTGGCATAATTTCTAACATGTTTTGCATTCACTGACAAAACTATGAAGCATTTGCACTTATATTTCCATCATAACTTACAAACAATTGTTGTCCAAATATCTTTATTACATGAAATATAATCTGGGGCGACCATCAGAAAAACATAATTTTGGGACTTTAATTTTGAAAACATCTCAAGGGGAACGAAGTGAAACACCTGGAAGGTTGTTAGTTCTTTCTTGTATTTGCAGATAAACCTAGTTTTTACTCCTGTAATGTAGTAGCCACTTTTGGGTATCATGTGGGGAGGTGACCGCCCTAAAACTGTGAACAAAATGTTTTATCTGCAAATCTATAAGCCTCTCCTTCTTGAACTGTTTATCTAATTACTTGAACTATTAGTACTGTTAAAGAAATATATTAATTTTGCCCCCAAATAACTTTTTTCAAGGCTATCCTTTCAATTCAACTTTAAAAGCACCATAATCTCTTAACTGGGTGTTTTACATTTACACTACATTCCATACGTCTGAACAATGGCGAAATGTATATCCTTATTTTCAGTAGTTCAAAAATGTCTCATTTAAAAGTCTTATCTGTCAGTGACCCAAAAATAAAGTGTGTTTTTATTTATTTGGGAGATGTATCCATACTTTCTATTCCTACATTTTTTGTGGGGAAAATGTAGCATATTTGTAACCATGTGTTTGTGTGTTCTGAGTATCAAACAATATTCTAAAATACTTAACACCACATTTATGTATATGCTGTCTGTATTAAGTGTAACACTGAACAAAAAAGGCCTACGTTGTTTGACGAATTGTTTTCCATTCATCATAGTGTTTTTGATTCTTATAAAGGTTTATTCATGTAGGGTTTTGCGTGTCATTGAAAGCAAAACACCTTTTTGAGAAGAAATAACATTGCGTTGAATGTGAAGTTTAATTTTGCATGAGAATTGAGGGGTTTTGCCCAATGTGTGTGTGTGTTCTTTGATTCATGTGTAGAGTTCTGAGAGTATGAGTCATGTGTGAACAATCGAGAAAAACTGTAATATTATAACCCACAAGGTAAACTGTAGAGTTCACGGGAGACACAGAGCTGTAACAGAGGAAAATCTTTTTTCTTAGCTCTGCCTCTCGTCTTATCTCCTCTGGGACGTGAGAAAACTACAAGACTGAAAGGAAGCAAAGAGGCGTGATAACATTATAAAGGAGCAGAAGTTGACTGTGGGACAGGTGTGAACACACAAATCAAGCCTGTGTGTCATTAGTGCAGAAGCCCGACGCCACAGACACACAAACAGCAGGAAGAGTTCAAAGGATTTCAGCCTCTCTGTCGATTAAATCCAGCGATACAAAATATAATCCACATCATTTATAATCCACAGAGAGTTTGTCAGAGGAAGAAAACTTGGAGTCCAGTCTGAACCCTGTCATACATCAGTAGATAAATGTGAGGAGCAGGTTTTTTTGGTCTTTGTGGTCCACAGGAGCCTCAGGTGCACCTGAGAGAGACAGAGCAGGGGGGAGGTGGAGGTGGGGGAAGTGCTGGGAGAAAGTGTGGGGGGGTGGTCCCAACATGCTGTAAGCTTTCAGAGCAGAGAGTCCGTTTAACACTGATGAGTCCAGGAAGGTCACATGGACGGAGGAGGAGGAGGAGGAGGAGGAGGGGGTGTTAAAGTCTGCTGGTGGTGTGATGGAGATGTCCTGTGTGGGGTGGGGGGCCTGCGGACTGTGGACTCTGAGGGTCTGGAGGCCCAGCAGAGACAGGTACTGACTGTGTACGGGTCTCTCTCCGCAGAAGGAGAGCCTCAGGTGGGCGACAGTGCTCCCACTCAGCACCTCCTGCAGCACCCACTCCTCCTTCACCCAGACAGTGAGGACCCCCTCCTCCCTGAGGCCAGCAGGGGGCAGAGCGGAGCGCGGCACAGTGTGACATCTGCACAAAGAGTTGGCCAGAGCCTCGCTGCAGTCCCTGATGGGGGTGGAGCAGCTGCAGTTCCTCAAACTGAAGCCGGGGGCGCCGCTTTCAAACAGCAGGGTGGAGTTTAAGGGTGGAGAGGCTTCAGAGGGTGGGGTCAGGAAAAACAGCCACCACCACCACAGCAACCACAGCAACCAGGCAGAGGACGGGGTGTGTGGAGACATCTCCATGGAGTCGAGACGGGCTACATCTTCAGGGAAACAGAGACGGAGAATTAGCATGTGGACGGATGAGCTAACAGACTGACAATTACCCCCACCCACCTCTCTCTCTGCCCTGCAGTAACCTGCTGCTTCTGCTTTTACAACATGTGGTAGTCAGCTCACTGAACCAAACTCTGTTTCCAGAATACACACACACACACATTCAGGAGGAGTCAAACACTGGTCTCTTTATTTCAGCTGTGTGAGACGGTGGAAAAGTGGAGTGTTTGGGTTTGAATCCAAAGTCTTGTTCCTTCACTTGGTGTTTTTTAGAGTTGGCAGGTTTGACTCAGCGTCTGTTCCAGTGTTAGAGACAGGAAGTGGAAAAAACGTGAGGTGTTTTAGAAAAGAGATCATTTTGAGGGTTTTCTGTTAAAGTGAAGACAGAGTATAATCTGAAGAGTCTGTGCCTCCAGTAGGAAGATTCAAACTCAGGTAACTCAGATGTTCAGCAGTTCATCCTGGGACAGACCCTGGTGTGTGTGTGTGCGTGTGTGTGTGTGTGTGTGTGTGTGGGTGGGGGGGTGGGGGGGGGGGGTGGGTCATCAGAGTCCCTCTGCACGAGTCTGACGAAGCCTGGGACTCCTCCACTCCTGAGTCACCCTTCACCAGATCATGATTATATCATGATTCACAGCGTCTACAAGGTCACTCAAATCAAGCAGGGAGAAAGAAAGCGAGGGAAAGTGTGTGTGTGAGTGTGTGTGTGTTATATAACAGAGGTTTGGTGAACAGCAGCAGCTGCAGACTCTTCAAACATTCTTCCCTCATGACTCTGCCGACCATTATTTTTATTGACTGTTGTTAAGTGAACACACTGTAGCACACAGACACACACTCACACACTCATTCTCTCACTCTCACACACTCACGCAGCAGGTCAAAAACAAAATAATTCCTAACAGCTGAGTTTTATTTTTTCACACAGTTTGCTCTTTTTTTTCTAAGCTTTCACAAAATTGTAAAAAATGATAAGTTCTTTACGAGATAAAGTCAAACTGAAATAAGTTCATACTTAGATTGAATGTGTATTTGATTCAATAAAAAAAATAAAATAAAAGCCTGGGTTGAAGAGTAAGTGAGTTATGAGCTCTTTCTTTTGACTCCCTCAACTTTCAACAAAGTCATTCAAATCAAACACTATGTAACAAATGAATTACATACAACCATACCATGCAATGCATATGTAAATACGGGCAATAGAATGGGCAGATTTTTGTGTTTTTCACTTGTATCAGCATCGGTTGATACACGTGTGGGTTCACACATGTATTTCTCCCCAGCATGATTCACAGATGGGCACCCATTGGCAGCTCTGTGTTGCTAGGAGACAACAACAATCCAAGTGCAGACCATTCCTTTGCTTCTCCCCAACTTGCAGACTGCAGACTGCAGCAATTTTCAAAACTACATGTACTTGATAAAGTTGATAAAGATGAAGCTGTTCCTACTGTTCAAATATAGTTCAGTAAATATTCCTTATTTTAAAATTGAGACCCATAACATATGTTATCATTGTGTCATTTTTATGATGTTAACTGAGGTAGCAAAAGCAGTATTGGCCCGAGAAAAATCGGCAGCCTGTATCGGTCATCAGGCCAAGGGTGATGGAAAAAGAAATCAGAATCAACCCTAAAAAAAATCCATATCAGTTGATCTCTAGAAAAACTTGGTTGGTTTTTGTGTTTTAGTTTGCAGACCTCATGAAAAAAAATTGATGGATAACATGGATATTCCCCAAAAGTGAATTCAAAACATTTAGAGCTCTCCCTACTGACGGGATACAGTATAGGTGACAGGCAACAGTAATTGAACTTTTTAAAACTGTGTCTGCTTCAAACTCACAGAAAAATCTGCTCTGCTGTGGATCCACCTGAGGGAGCTTTGACACTTCATCAACAAGTTAAATGTGGGTTTGGTTAAAGGAAGGGATGGGAAAACCATGGCTTCATAAGCCAAATCCCTTCTGCACAGACTCTGACTCCTTATGTAAAACACATCATGTCATCACCATGGCGACGGTTTTGTACACAAAAGGAGGTGTGAGGCTTGAATCACTGAGCAGGATTAACACAAGCTCTGTTCTTTTTAAGAAACAATCAGAAATGGTTCAATCCATCAACATCATTAACTTTTATTTTTAACTGTTACTTTATCAATTCTTATGCCTACTGTTCTGCCCCGGCTAGCTTAGCTTAGCAGATAAATGACAGTTTCCTAAGACAATTCTAATTCAGGATTTTCTGCTTGGAGTTTTACTTATTAAACTGTAAAACTGAACACACAATGTAACGTATATTACTCACTCACAAGTAATCCTTATTCAATACATTCAACATGCTATACATCTCCTAATGTGCAAAAATTATATGGGAAGCAAAGGCTTTAAAACAGAATTTAAACTTTAACAAATGTCACAATAACTTTCTGTGATCAATTCTTAAAACTCAAAAATGTCAAAATACCTACAAGTAAATTATTTTCCAAACAGGAAGTGCAGACTCATGGCTAACTTATGCGTAACTCAAGGTTTCAAACAACTCAATGCATTGCTTGGTGGCCTCCTGCAGTCAATGACATACAACTAAAGAATACATCAACGTCAGCTTATTTCTACTTATTCACAGCTCGAGATATCTGAATCCAGTGACTTATTTCATATTTATTTACTTATATACTCAATGAAATGTTTCTGACAGAAAATCTGGAGACTTTTTGGTCACAGAAAATTCATACGAGGAATTGATGACGGAATCAACAAAGAATCAAATTGATAAGCTAAAGGCATTTATAGCTGTAAAATCTAATCAATACTCATCCCTAGATATAGGACAATAAAACAAAAAATACTCACAAGCCTCAACCAACAACTACAGTTCCTCTAGTGTCCACTAGAGACTGGTTCCAAAAGTGAGTCAGTCCCTATAGAGCCCAATTAAAAGCTGTCACCCCTAATTCATACACTTGACAACCTCATTCACTGGCCCATGTTTATGGTGATGGACACATTTGTCATATAAATATCAGACAAATAATCAATCCATGTTTGAGCAGAGGAGTTAGAGAAGAGTGATCCATGGTTTCTGTACAGGACGTGAATAATACCAATAAAATGTGCGTCAGGAGTTCAAGACCGAATAGAAAACTTCATCTTGACAAGGAAACCTGACCTTCATGCTCCTGATGGAATGATGTCATTGATCAGCTGACTGATAACCTGATCGACTGATGGATTACATCATTGATCAGCTGGCAAAGACTTCCCTGATCACTTTCTCTCTCACACATATAGACACACACATATGCAAACACCTTAAACAATAATCAGGTATAAGTGATCACACATCTGACAGCAGATACAAAGAGAGAAAGAGTGTGTGTGTGTGAGTGTGTGTGTGTGAGTGTGTGTGTTTTACTCACTGTGACTCTCAGAGGTTCTGAGGGCTTTCTGCTGCAGAGACAATCCCAACTGAAGCACACACACTCCATATGACCGTCTGTGAAGAGAGAGAGAGAGTGAGAGGAAGAGAGGGGGCAAGGAAAAGGAAGGGGGGGTTAGTTGGATGGATAAATAAGAGGACATAAATTATGGAGTGTTTTAACTTTCTCACTCTGGTCCGACGAGTCGAGACGTTCTGCTTCATCTGGAGAGAAAATCAAACACACAAATCATGATCTGTTTTCTTCTCCTCTTTTCTCTCTCCTCCTCTTTTGGATCCTCCTTGCAGTTTCCAATCAAGAAGCTTCTGTCATTAAATCTTGAGTGTGTGCTGCCCTCCTGTGGCTGATCCTGTTATTACAGCAGATGAGGACATAACACTGGGGAACAATGAAAAGCTTATAAACTATAAATTAATGAAAGAGAGTTAAAATGTTTCGCAATGCATTGAAAATAGATTATTCATGAAATTCCCAAAAAAAGAAAAAGAAAGAAAAGAGAAGAAAAATAGTCAAACAACAAAAAAAATTCTATTTACATTAAGTTCACACCGTTTTAAGTTAAATGCTTGGTAACAAATATTGGAAAAAAAAGGAAAACTTTTTTTATATGTCTAAATACAAATTAAAACACTCAAAGGAAAAATCCTGACACTGACTTTCATAATTAATGCATCAAAGGGTTAAATAATGTCTAACGTCTTTTCATTATAAGTAAAGAAATGATAATCCAGTCAGCTGTATTTTTTTAAATATGTCAAAATGTGCAATAAAAATCTCTTTTGGGGAATTTTCTTAATTTCTATGGTGATATATGTATAATAAACAAATTGAAAAACAAAAAAATACACCAGTAAATTCGTGAGGGTAAATACATAGTTTAAGTATCATACAAAACAGATGAAACAAACATAAGAGAGGATACTAAAATCTATATCAAAGATCCTAATTAAATGTTACAGGCATTGATGTGTTCACTGCATTGCGGGGTTTTAAAAAACATTTACGTTCATGCTTTAGTGAGGACAGCTAAGTTTCCGGAAATGCAACTGGTGCGAGTTTAATGGAGAAGGAAGAGAAATTTGTTTAGGTTTAGTCAGAAAAACATTCACTTTTCTGTTTCTACAAACTGTTTGAGTCTTTTTAAAAAATCTTTAGGATGCCTCTATTTGCCCAGAATCCGTTTGACCAAGATGTCGGTGAGTGAAGTTTTCTTTCTTTGTTGTTTTTCAGGCGGCTAACGTTAGCTTAGCTCGAGTTCTTCACTTCGCTGCTGTTTTTTTTTTAACTTTAGTCTCTGATAACAGGTCGGAAAACAGCTTCTTTAAATCCCAGCTATTCTATATATTTGTTACTCACAGTCTGTGTGGTTGTCACCTACTTCGTTTCGTGAATCGATTGATTAACTTGCGTAGAGAAGCGAGTGTTTGATAAAAACTAACTTTGAGACTTGATTCATATTAAACCGTCGGTTTCACGATCACATGATTCTAATGAGGTCACCATGGTAACAGCAGCACCGACGGTTAAGTCTAACGTTGGTGTAAAAGTAATAGATAAAACAAATATTTAGGTCAGTGGTTCCCAACCTTTTCCAATTCAGGGCCCACTTTTAAGTCTCTAAAATGTTTGCGGCCCACCTCAGACCCAATAAAATGTCTTGTTAGAGCTCCATTTATTACAACAACCCGAAATGTAATAACTGGTTAATGACGCAACTACTGTATTGAGACTGAAATGTAATTTTCAAAAAAGGATACAACCCAAAGTGTAATAACTGGTCAAGAATGTAACAGATTCTGAGCCCAAAACATAGTAGTTTTTTGCCCAAAATGTAACAGGCTCTTTTCTGATGAAGCCTGCTTCTCTGATGTTTATGTTTGGTGTCCAGAGCCAAACAGTGTTTTTCCATATGCTTCAAAAAATGTAGGTTAGCCCCACCAGACTATTACTGTCTGATTCATACCCTTCCAATATAAAGCAATAGTTTCACATAAACTCCCATAGATATATTCCAAAGACAGATTTCGACATTTAATGAGAAATTAGTGTTGAATATCAAGCCCTTCGAAATGTTTTAACCTCAGACATTTTCATATACCTTGATGAATTCAAGGATTCAAGGAGTTTTATTGTCATTCATCACATGTAAACATGGATGGAACGAAATTAGGTTACCCTGGTCCCGGAGCAAGCCCAATTGTAGAAATTAGAATGAATAAATATATACAAATATACGAATAAAAAAAGAACACAATCAATTAGCCTTTGTAATAAATAAATAGAACAAAATAATAACAATCTGTGCAAATATTGCAGTGAGCATTTGTCGGGGGGGAGGAAGAGGAACATAAATTCAAATTTGCAGTTAACTCAAACTTTACAATGCTTGTTGATATTGCTCGATGTTCAAAAAATACCATCTTTGACTTTTCATTTTACGACCTCACTGTGAAATTGATTTACAGATATTTAAAATATAATTATAAGGTTAGCTAAGTGAATTCCCAAGTGGTGATGAGGCCTTTTGGTTAACTTCAGTCAAGCTTATTTATTTATGTTGCAAAATGCTCCCATGGTTGCGTTATCCTGAATTCATGCAAACTTTCAGGTCACAGTTCTTATCTTCCCTTGCTTCACCAGGAATCACACAATAGTGCACTGTTGAACTTAACTTTCACTCTGAGTGGTAAATAGTCAGGATGTTAGTCATGGCTGGTGTTGCTATTTGTTGGAAATAAGTTGGAAATTTGTAATTACAGCATGACATGCTGCTGTGGTTAAACCCCCCAAATGTAGGGAACATCTTTGTTTAGGTTATTGTACTTCCCACTACATTACATGACTAAACATTTAAAGGAATTGAGTGGATGTGATTTGTCACACAGCAGATCTTGTGTCATTTAATAAGTGGGGTTAAATATAAATACTCTTGACCTGAATGAGACATGTCTGCCTGTGATCACGTTATGTTTGAGATAAACAGCTGAGATGCCAGTGTAGATATTTACTCGCTGAATCATATGTACTGACTTTCTTTATCCTTGCTTGACACATTTTCAGAGAAAGCAACCAATGAAAACAACACAACAGACGACTGGGGGCTTATTATGGACATCTGCGATAAGATTGGAACGACGTCCAACGGGTAAGCTTTGAATGCTGTTTCACGTGCTTTTAAGACTCAAAACTTTAAGTCACCTGGTGTAAGGTGTTGATCTGATTTTGTCCACTTCTGTTTCAGACCAAAGGATGGCTTGAGATCAATTATGAAGAGGGTGAACCACAAAGTGCCTCATGTTGCCATGCAGGCCCTAAACGTGAGTTTGATTCTTGAAGATGAAGATAAAAACCAGGAATGTCACTCTGTCAGGGCTTAAACTGGCATCTGTATGAAACTGTACAGTTGCTGATAGAAAGCCTGTCTGGAAATTCCTTTAATTAGATGGATAGTTTTCGCATTGCAGGAGTATTAAACAGTTCTGCCCCATATACGAGTAAGGAGTGGATGTTAACTAATGCACTAAGTGTTGCACTAGGGCTGTAAACCACCTGCTACTCCCCTTGTTAGAGCTATAAAGTCAAATGTGAGGTCGCACAGGGAGGATAATGCTGTTGAGTAATGTGAGAGCTGGTTCTGTCTGAGTGAGTCATCCTGAACAAATACTGTCACATGATGAGCCGTTCTATTTAGAGCTTAGCATACACATAGAGATCATTAAAAGCTTACTTTCCTTAAAACTGTTTTCACAAATTGTTACCTGACTCTTAAAGAACACCTCTGCTTTTTTTGATACATAAAAAAATGTGATTTTTGTGCAATCATACTTTGAATTCTCTGTCTGATTTCTCTTGTCTTTCTATTTTACAGCTGCTGGGCGCTTGTGTGTCAAACTGTGGCAAAATATTCCACCTCGAAATCTGCTCCAGAGAGTTTTCAAGTGAAGTGCGGAGCGTACTGAGCAGGGTATGCAAACCTGTCTGTTTGTTTAGTTTCTTAACTTGTCCGTTTGTTTGCTTTGAATAACCACACATCTGTCATCTCTGTGTACGCTCCTCCTGACCCTTGTTATTCTCACTTACCTTTTTGACTCTGTTATTTGACCCTAGTAGCAACTTTCTGGCATCACAGCTGTTTGTTTGCGTGTCTTCTGTAGGCCCACACAAGAGTTTGTGAAAAGCTAAAAGCTCTGATGGTGGAGTGGGCAGAAGAATTCGCGAAAGATCCTCAACTCAGCCTCATCGGTGCCACTATAAAGTCTCTGAAAGAGGAGGGCATCAGCTTCCCTGCTCCATCCTCTCAGGTATGTGTGGTTTCATACAGTGAATGAAAATACTTGTGTATGAAAAAGAGACACCCCAGAAGCTTTATGTAACCCCAAAATGTTCCGAAACACAAATGATTTCTGATAAATGACACAAAAAAGGTTGGACATGGGTCAGATCTGCCACGGATTATAACAGGAACTCATCTAAAACACCCAAAAGACCAAGAACTGAGCTATCAAAGGTCTTTAGCCTCAACTAAATGAGCAAAACTCACCTAAATCTTCTCTGTTCATCATACAAAGAACATCTTTCATCTGCAGCTTTCTCCAACTTTAAAACAATCTTAGTGAATTAACAGTATAAACACTGAAATCTACACTGATTTCTTCAGAGCGTTCACCTTTGTCAGTACTTGTAGGCACAAAATGGGTCAAAACATGCAAACATTAACAAACTCCAGTTAGTATTTACTCCAGTTTTGCTTTCCCTGCCTTCTTCCAAACTTATTATGTCTCCTGCTTTTCCCATGACATCAGATATTTCTTATTTTACAGAGAGAAACTCCTTGTCAGTTGTTGCTTGAGGGGCTTTTGTGGCCAAAATTAACTACACGATTGAATCTGAGTGTTTTGATTTTATTTAACTTTTTCTCACTCCTTTGTTTTGCTGGTTTTCCTTCCCTTAATATAGTTCCAGAGCACAGTAACAAACCAAGTGTATGTGCTTGTGTTTCCTTTGTCTAGTCTGTGGCTGTTTTACCAGCTGTAGTTTCCCTCCACACGACTGTGTATGAAAGTTCACGTCGGGTGGGGTTGTCTGTCTGTGTTTCTATAGTGAGGGCTTACAGTGGAATTTCCTCTTCACATATTTCCCATACTGTTTGGATACATGCGCAGGTGTCCCAGGACCTGAACATGACTTTTATTAATCCTTGTAGATGGAGCTGTTCCTCATTTCTTCTCTGCGTGGTGTTTGTGTAATTGGTTACATAAGAGCTTTATATGTGTCAAGAGTTGGAGGACTTTGCTTTTCCGGACGTCATAAAGCTGCTGACCTACATCTGTGTTATCTGAGGTCTTAGAGTCTCTGATACTGGATGTGTTTTTCTTCTTTACATTCTGTTGCTTGGGTTTTTCACCCTAAATTTAACGGAAAGATGATAACCAAATGAGGACTGAGCAATTTATCGTTTCCTGATCGAAATCACAATGTCAGACATCATGATCATGCGATCGCCAAAGCTGCAATTTTTATTTTTTTTTTACATACACATCCTTTGAGTGTAAAACTGTTTGGAAAGATCCTTTTTTTTCCTTGGGATTGTTGAAATTGTTTTGAATTATTTTAATCGCTTTACGAACTTTTTGTTTTTCAGTCAAAATAACTAAAAATATGATTAAAAAGTCCAGTTTAGAAAAAGAAATAATTGTATTTTAAGGTAAGAAATTCCACTATTCATCTCAAAAGTTTTTCTCTCTCATAAGTTTGCCTGTTTTTTAAATAAAATTGTCTTTATGTCTCATAATTTTGACTTTTTACATCAAAATTTCTACATTTTATTTCAGATATTGCCTTAAGTTCAAAATGTTGACGTTTCATCTAAAAAATGTTGACTTTTTATCTTAGACTTTTGTCTTTATCTTAAAATTTTGACCTTAGAAGTGAAAGTTTAGACTTTTTTTTACATAATGTTAAATAGATTTCTTAAAATTTGGATTCTTATCTCAAAATTTTGCCTATTTTTCTTAGAATTTTGTCTCTACTTCTCAAAATTTCCACTTTTTATCTAAAAATATTGACCTTTTATCTGAGAGTTAGAAACAATTCTTACTTTCAGTTGTCATCCTTACATTAGAAGTAAAGCTTTTGATAGTTTGATGTAATTTTCTGTCAAGTTTGTAAATGTTTCTGTACATTGTGAAAACTTCACTGAAGCTTGATTTGAAGATAATCATGAATTGAATTGAAATCACTATATCTGCCAGAAAAATCGCGATTAGATCTTTTTCTTGAATCGTTCAGCCCTAGACTAAATATAACTGTATCTGTCACAGTAATCATGTTATTTCCTGTCTCATCCTCACTTCCCTGACACTGGCTGTGCTCCATGCAGCTTCAGTGATACTCTGGCTATTCTCTTATGCTAATGGAGAGCAGGTGGCATATGAGGCAGCAGGTATGACATTTAATCTCCATCAGCTGACGAGCAAACAGCAGCAGCAGGTAGCGCGACTCACGCTGCGGTAAACCGTCCTCCTATTTATCTCTGACTATCACTCACGCTGAACCTTAATGTCATCTGTTGACAGCATGCAGGCAGTTTTCTCCCCACCCGGGCAAAACAGACAAGTGTTCCTGTCCCAGTTGTGTCGCTCTTTGTTGTTACACATTGTATTTTCTTTTCATGATATGTTTCATGTCAACCTCAACAGAATGGGCATTTTTTTTTGTGGCGGTTTCAAAGAGAATGAAAACCAGACATATCTGGAACAAACAAATTAGTGCAAGTTGCAGCTTTTATAGCCTTCAGTTTTTGTAAACACACACCCAATCTGTATATAAACAGCTAAGATGCTCCCTGTTAAAAATGAATGAATGAGAGATTGCACAAACTCAAATTGTGATTTCCAAATCTTCAAGGTAACAAGAAGGGTGTAGGTTGAAGCTAAATCTTATCAAAAACTTAACTTCCTTATCTTCTGAACAACAAAAGTAAGTGCATAGCAAAAACAACACTGGTGCATTGTTGCTGTTGTTTGCAGTCATTGGCAATAAATGCATCACAACATCTTCATATAAGCTTACTTTTATTTATGATGTATTTCAAAACCAAATGATTTTTACACATTTTTCAGCCTTACTAGTGAACTGCATGTTTTTATTTCTTCTGAAGAATGGTTTCATAAAATTTACCCCCTTAACTGACACAGATTTGACATTTGTTCTAATGTTTGTTTTTGAAAAATAAATGTTCCCCTCAAATTTGATTGACTGTCTGTCATTAAAATGCAAACATTAAAAATCAAAAATTCCAAAAATAAAATAACATCAAGATAGTTGCAAAAGTTCGGCTGTAAAAAATAAAAAAAATTACTAGAAGGCAACTACATGACTAATGCAATACCAAAGGTGAACAGCAGATGGCAGTATAATCACCCAATATCTGTTTTCACTTGTCTTGTGTGCTTTACTCTTCTTCCTATTTATATGAGCGGATTATACTCACACACACTCACACACAAACACACACTTATGTGACCTTTCTTCTCTGTATTGACAGCAGGGGTCCGCCACAAAGGTCAGCCCACCGGCTGCCAGCAAAACATCAGATGAAGACAACCTGGCTAAAGGTAACGTGAGATGACATCACTCAGCTTCACTAACTTTTAATACCATTCACACACTTTTTTCCATGATTTCATACACAAATATTTTACTCCTCATTATTGGGTTATACAATTAACTCTGTTTCTTTTTCTCTTTATTGTTACTGATTGTTTTTTATCGTACATCCAAGCAGTGTATGCGTATGTAATGTAATATGTGTTTCTGATGCTTCTGTTTCGACAGCCATCGAGCTCTCCCTGCAGGAGCAGAAGCAGCAGGCAGAAACACGACCTCTAACCGTGACCTCTGACCCCCCAAACTATACTAACGGTGGTGGGGGACAGGAAATCCGGAAAGTGCGAGCGCTGTACGACTTTGAGGCGGCGGAAGATAATGAACTGACCTTCAAAGCTGGAGAACTTATTCTGGTGCAGGATGACAGGTGATCCTTCAGACACTCATTTTACATCAGAGCTTTCATAGAAGCGATGGCACTTTATATATATATATATATATATATATATATATGACTCAAATACAGTTGTATAATGTGCCCAGTGTCCAGGAGTGAGACTCCACAGCTGACAACCACTCAGAAATTTTGGTAGAGAATATTCACTTATGCTTGTGTGCGCAGGTTTTTCCCTTTTTGTGCATATAAGAGACAGAAAAGCTTGTATAAGGTGAGAATGCACAGTGTATATTGTATCAGTGGAGTGATGTAACCTTCTTTAAGTTAAAGATGCAGTTTCCAGTTCCTACTCACAGGCCACTGAATCTGAAATGTAGCTGCAGAATACAAATTTAAAGCTTTTGTTATCTATTTAAAGACACATTGTGGTCTCAGTTAAGTCCAAATACTGGAGATTTGTGTGAATGTAAGGGTTAAATTACACATTTTAAGACTTTAATACCTAAAAAAGTCTCTGTGTGAGTCACTCAGCAGCAGCAGACACTATAAGCAGAGATTTCATTTTCATTTAATCCAACCCTTTGATGCTGTGAAGCTCAGACTGAAACAGTCAGATGCTCGCTCAGTATGGCTCACTCTCAGAAGCTCATGTATAAATGTTTACTCTCCTCTCATGGTTTCTAATTATAGCGATCCAAACTGGTGGAAAGGAGAGAACCACAGAGGAGTCGGCCTTTTCCCCTCAAACTTTGTCACAACCAATCTGAACGCCGAGCCCGAGCCAGGTTTGTGTTTGGAGAAAGAATACCAACCTGAGAGATCTGCACTTAGATTTGAGAAATTCACTTCTTGAAGTCCTCATTGACCTTTTTCTTTCTCTGCAGTGGTTTATATTGAAAAGACAAGCAGCCCTGAAGAGTTGAGCCTTGAAGCCAAAGTTGAACCTGAGCCTGTTTTTATTGACGAGGTACTGTCTCTTCAACACGCATATGTTTAAAAACAGAACTTTCTCCCAGTCATACTGAATTTTTAAAATTTCTTTCTGCAGGGGAAGATGGACAGCACATTGGCACTGCTGCAGAATGCAGATCCTGCAGATCCTGCTCCCGACTCCCCAGAGATGGTCCAGCTGGAGGGTAAAAACTTTAATGCTGATTTAAGTCAACTCGCTCTTTCAGTCACGACTGCTGCAGCTCCACAGCTTCTGCTCAACAATTTCTCTCTCTTCTCTGAATATCTAAACAGGTGCGTGTGAGCAGATGAACCCGATGATTGATGAGAAGCTTCAGGAGATTGACAGGTACAGTGTTAGATCGTTACGTCGAGGCCCGGCTTAGTGTTTCTCTACATCCACTTCAGAAACCATAAAGTTTAAGAAAGCGTCAGAGGATGCTTGTTCTGCTTTGGGAATAAAAAGTATTCTTGTCTGTTTGTGTTTCAGGAAACACTCAGAGTTGTCAGAGCTGAATTTGAAAGTTATGGAGGCTCTGGAGCTTTACACCAAACTCATGAACGAAGCTCCTTTCTACTCAACCTACTCAAAGATGCAGACGCAGTACGGCCCGGCTAGTTCAGCTGCAGCTATGCAGGTCAGAAAACTTTGTGTTTCTTCAATGTCATTCTAGTGGCAATGATGTACACTAATAAAACGTATCTGAATCATATGTGATAGAGAAACCTTTAATCAGTCATTGATGTTTACTGAGGTGTACACTTCTCCTCGTTTTTCCAACACAAGTCAATAAAAGCAGCACGAACTCATACATTATGCAAAGTCCGATTCAGTGAGAGGTTGATTCACAGTTCATAAATACTAAAGCGCACAGATTTTCTCTGCTAATGAGGTGGTGTGTGCTGACAAACTGTGCGTTAACTACCTCAGCTCAGATGAATGTGTCACCGGTTTGTTATTGATGCCATTGATTCTGCTGAGAGCCTGTTTGTTGTGTTTCAGCGCGCGCTAATGTAGAGGAGCAGCCGCAGTATTGTGCCCTGCCACGGATGTCACACTGTATTCCTCAAACCCTTCACTCCACTGTTATCTGGAGCCAGAAAAAACGTTGATTTAGCTTCTTTTTAGACTCGTCCAGAAAGCTTGACATTCAGTCAGCCTTTTCTGCCTCCCCGGGGAGTTGGAGGCTGCATCCTTTTCTTGGCAGAGGCTGTTTTCTCTGTAATGATTGATGTCACTGTCTCCCCCATGAGACACAGAAAAATGTCCACTTCACTGGGCAGGCCCACACCAGAGTGCTGCTCCATTTATCTATTTATACATTTATTTATTTGTTTTTGCTCCTCGTGCTTTTGTTCTGCAGGGTACGGTTAAACTCTACCCGGTTATTCTTGCACCTGCAGCACAAGCATCATAAATCATAGCAGCTTTATAAGCACTTAAATTTAGAACAGTAGGATCCTGATGCTGATTCTTGGGTCTTTATATAACCTTCTTTAACAGCGAGTGTATATGTTGGTGTATATGGAAAAAGGTGTGAATTATTATGTGGAAAAACAACCTGACTAAGTGAAACAGTCTGCACTTTATTCACTGGAACACGGACTCACACTCTGGATCTGACTCCCACTCATAAGACATTTTCTAAAGGCCAAACATTCAGTGATAGACTTCTCTTTTATTAGTGTAGCAAAGCTCAGCGGGGGACAGTAACAGATGATATGAGACGACTGGAGAAATTAAAAGACATTTATGAGGATTTATGAGCTCAGAGGATTACGGTTTAGGACTCAGTTTACAGCCTTTTGTTTAGTTTGTTTTTGATAGAGGGTAACGTTTCAATTTGAGCTGATTTCTTATGTTATTTGGAAAGTTTTGATATTTTTACAGAAGTTTTTTATCTTTAAATGGAAGAAAGCCAACAGCTACTGGGATTGTATCATATTGCAACCAGAAACTAATTAAAAGAGTTTAAAAAACTAGGTTTTAAGATGAAACACCACACACTTTGTTATTACTTTTGAGACATAATTCACAACAATGACATTCACTGTATCTATATTTATTGTATTGGATTATAGGGCTGGGAAAATTTTTGCGAATCAGATTAAATAGCAGTGTTTCTTTAACCTCCAATGTGTCAGATTACCACATAAAAAAATTGTACAGTTTATGTTTTATGCTATACACCAGTGTTACTCAACCCTGCTAAACCAAAGAGCCAAATTGTTGAAAACTGCTTTTACAAGGGAAACAATCTAAGTGATGAAAGTAGCAAAAATGGCAAGAAGTAGCAATAAAATTGAATTTAGGGTGGCTAAACTGGTCAAAAAGCAGCAAAAATGGGTGATATAGGGGAGAAAACTTGGGAAATGGTCAGAAAGTAGGCCTGAAATTTCTGTTAAAAATTTCCTTTTCAATTTTCTGAGACACTCTATTTTGGGTTTTTATTATCTGTAAACCATAATCATCACTATTTTAACCCTCTGGTACATGAATTATGAAAGTCAGTGACAAGATTTTTCCCTTGAGTGTTTTTATTTGTCTTAAGGCATGAAAAAAAGTTTTCCTTTTGTTTCTGTTTTTTCAAATATTTGAAACTGAGCATTCAACATAAAACAGAGTGAACTTAATGTAAATATGATTTTTTTTTTGTTTGACTTCTTTTCATTTCATTTCAAAACATTTGAACTCTCTTTCATCCATTTTAACACTGAGTAACTTGCTGTTTATAAGCTTTTTCATGCTGAAATGTTTGCCCTATGACTTTTTTAAAAATATAAATATGTTTGGAAAAAAAATTGAAAACATTTTTTCAGGCCCTAAGAAGAATAGAAATATCCTGACACAGACTAATATGAATTTCCACCACATGAACCATTGAATTTAGGAGTGAATAACTTTTAAATAGGTGTCCACTGTAGTGACCACTCTGCACCACAGGG
Source organism: Thalassoma bifasciatum (assembly GCA_008086565.1). Lineage (NCBI taxonomy): Eukaryota > Metazoa > Chordata > Actinopteri > Labriformes > Labridae > Thalassoma > Thalassoma bifasciatum. The sequence goes on from RPOG01001037.1 coordinate 189,562, forward strand.
TTAAGAAATAAAGGTTCAAAACAATTCACTCTATGTTATATGAGTTTATTCGATATCTTGGTTTCACTGTCTGAAATGGGTGACCTAAAACATTTAACTTTTTCATGATATTTTAATTTTTGAGAACCATGCAACCTGTTTCTTTTGTGGAATTTTTTAAAACATAAATCCTACTTTCCTCCATAATGTAGATGTTTTTCTTATTCAACACAAGAACGATAATATAAAGAATGTCATTCCCTTCGCTAAAGCAATAGATATTAACAGCACTTAAGATTGGGAACCAAAAACAGTGGCACAATAGATCGCAATTGCAATATAGGGAAAAGTACAATTTGATTATTTCTGCAAATAGTTCAGCCCTGTTGTATTCTCTCCCCCTCAGGGTTACCTGGGCCCAGCAGGTGCTCCCTACCTTCCTCCAGTGATGCCCCAGGTTCCTCCTGCTCAGCCCTACAATCTGCCCAGCGACCAGCCGGGACCTCTGCAGTCACTTCCCCCCAACGTCTCCGCTCCACCCAACACCCAGGCCGCTCAGCCTCCCTACATGAGGTAAGGCAGCAGCTCACACCTCTGATTAGACGCTGCACGGCTTCAGGGACGAGACTTAAACCTCCAGAGTCTGGTCATGTGACATCATGAGTGTAAACAAGCAGGATGTGTGTAGGATGTGTAGGTGTTTTCAGTTATCATCATGTAACAGTTTTGCCAAAGAGCTTTGAGGTTTTATTTGCTTTGTTTTGGACCCTGAGTGTGTGTGTTAACTTCTGTCACAGCCTGGCTCAAAAGCATGTGACAAAAGACCACACATAGTCTGTCACATTTCAGAAAAATATACATTTATTTACATGAGAAATAAGCAATGTAATTAGAAGTCAGTATGTGTGCAGTGTTGAGTGTGTGTCTGTGTGTGAAGTGCGTGAGTCCCACACAGGTGAAGTCAGCCAGGTCAGCGAAAGAGGCAGAAGCTGCACTGCAGCTCAGTTTTTGTAGGCTCCTAAGCCCAGCCTGCTCAGGTGTGCTGCATTCACTCACTCAGGCCAAACTCCACCCACAGCTACCTGCAGAGCAGACAAGACAAGCAGCAGCAAAGACAGAGGCAAAGAACAGAAAGGCCAACCCCTAGGCCGTCACACTTCTTCCAAACATTAATGATGCCCTCAAGGATGTAGCAGAGCATCTTGAGATATATTGAACAGCGTGTACATCTCTTCCTGCCAACAACTCTCAGAATATTAAATCCTCCTCAGTTTGCTTCAAGTGTCACATTTGTATTTTCTTTTCCAGCACTGCCATGAACGCTCAGTACATGAACCAAGCACCTGGAGCTCCTTACCCACCGCAGGCGGGCGTGGCCATGGACATGTCGGCCTATCACAACTCCAACATGCCCCCGGTCTCTTACCCCGTCACCGCCCCCCCTCACCAGGCTCCTCAGCAGCAGCAGGCAGCGTATTATCAGCAGCCTCTGCTGTAAAACTCCCTCAGACTGCAGACCTGAGATGATCACACACATCAGATATTTCATACTTCTGTGGTGCGTTCACTCGCTTAACCTCGTGTGAGCGTTTGTGTGTGTTGTTGTTGCTTGGGAACATTCCTGAAGCCATTTTTTTTTTTTTTGCGCCTGATAAGCTGAACTGAACACACCACGAGAAGTTGAACTGATTGTGTGAAGTAAAGCAGGACTGTTGTTAATCTGCGTCAGGACTCTGTCTCCGTGCATGTCCTCAGCTTTATACCCGGCTGAGCTTCAGGATCTGCCAGGAATCCTCTCCTGTCCTTCCTGCACAGAAGAAGAAACAGGACTACAAACGAGCAATCACTTCCTGATTCTGAAGAAATTAGAGTTTTCTAATCCCCACTTAAACACATCTATCCCTTTGAATAATCCCAAACACATCCTCTCTTTAGATGCGAGGCCATGTTCACAGTAATGCAGATAAAAGTGGAAGCAGTGCCTCTGATTCTAAGTTTTCCAATTATTGTAATAACACGGGCACAAAAGCAGAGCTGTGGGTTGAATTGAAATGAGCTGCGAGCCTCTGCTGAAGCGTTTGCACAGCTGGGCTACACCTGAATGTGTCTGTTTTTGAAGATACATGTTACAAAACTATATCTGCTTTCAAACGTCCTGCCTCAGATTTTTACTTTTTGACAGAATAAAAAGAAACAATGCAGATCTGTGAGGAGAAACTGGGCTACACTTTGCAGACATCACGACTTCTAAATGATGCTTTTCGATGAATGCGCATTAACATGAACATGGCCCACAGGTTTTAGTTTTAACAACCTTATTTTTAAGTGGATTCACAGGATTGGTGTGAGGGCTCATGGGACGTAAGCAGGACAGGAGCAAACGTGCAAATACTCAAAAAGCAGGAGCTCCATGTTTTTTTGTTTGTTTATTTTTTGTTCTCACCAGCATCCGTCACTGTAGCTGCTCTGTGATCAAACACCCCGACTACATTTGCAACTCTCAGATCTGTTAACAGTTATTTTTTTTGTGAATGGTTTCAAGAATGTTTTTTTTCTTCCATAAACTCACTGCCTTGTAATGCATTCTGTGGTTGCATTTGAGATATTTAAGAGGAGACAAGTTGTGTGTGCATGTGTGTGTATGTGAGTATATGTCTGTTTCTATTACATATGTATGTGTGTATGTATGCTTTACATGTCCGAGGGCTTACACACAAGAAGAAGGTTCTTGCAATTTTAGTTTTTGCAAGAAGATTTTAGGTTGAAATGAGGAAAAGTTGGTGTGATCTTTGTCGTACCTTCTTGCCTCCTCTTCTCCACATGTGGGAAACTAATCTGAAACCATTTGGAGTCTACGCTTTACTCAAATGCACGATTCTGAATGTTTTCACGTCTAAACTTTATTTCAAACTTGTCAATGACATCGCCTGTACTTTGATTTATATATATATATTGAGACATTACACATGTGTAATTTACATGTTTGGAGATTGTGTAATTATTATTCTTACTCTGCTTCTGCTTTTTACTCCGATCGTCCGGGCGAAATGTAAAGAAACGCTGCTGTTTTGAAGAATATTTGTAGAAA